>BMAU01015325.1:0-176691 GCA_019973935.1 Trichonephila clavipes | reverse complement strand
CCAATCAGGGTGGTAAATTTGACGGTAATGAATCCGTAGCGGATTCTTTTTGAAGTGGTGCGGTCAGCTTTAAAACTCACGCAAGCCATTTCTCAGGGCTTTTCCCCCTTTCGTCCACTCCTTTCCTCTCAGATAAGTACCACCCTTGTAAATTTTAACGTTGTTTCCAATATTTTAACCAATAAATATAATTGTTTACCACTATACGATCAGTATTGATGAGTCATTAATTTATATATTTAGAATTAATTTTAACTTAAAGTCATGATGCGATGTTAAATTAAGAAACTGGGTTTAACGTCATAGAAATTAAATGAACCAACTTTAGCGTCGCATTAGTATATAAACGTCTCGCTCAGTCAAAGTATTAATTTTCTGGAGAGGTATATATACGTATTTCCGAAGTACGATCTTTTCTGTGCTGTGCTATCCATAAAATTATTTCGAAGTCTTTGGAATGTGATAAAACTACCTTGTCAGTGTTCGCGAAGGATTTACTTATTTCAGAGGATTTGCTTTTTTATTCCTTTTTTTTCCCCCCTACCCTTAAAAAACATCAAAGCACGCTCGTTTTCATGGAAAATTGTAGCATTGGCGAGCAAATCACGTAACTTTTAATCGGCAAGAAATTAATTATAAACCGTACAAATTATGAATAATACCATGGGACCACTGATAATTATCAAATTTATTCTTAACTTAGTATTGTTCAATTAATTATAAAATACATTGCACAGTACTTATACATTTATAAGTGTATTATATCAGTTTGAATGTGTATTTAATATTTTTTTTATATCAGAAAGTAATTTCTTTGTTTGCTTTCAGTAGATTAATTTTTTAAATAATCTTTTGTTTTCGACTTTTCAATGTGCTCGCTCTCCCCTCGTAGAGTTATCACGCCCCCAAGGGGGTCGCACCCCACAGTTTGAGAAACGTTGGCACATGCTTTATATATCAAAATAAGTAAAAAATATAGTAGCCACATTTTTTAACTTTTTCTTTTAATTTGTTCTGTTTTGTTTTCTTAATATTAGCAATTTCTACGAGAAAATGTCCAAAAAAATCCAATAGATTCGTGCTTTTTGAGATCAATGTCGGAAATAAGATTAAAGGAGGATTAATCGGATTAAAAGAGGATTCGTTACGACTGCGAAATCCCATTTCAAACGATGAAGCTACTGTTTTTATAAGAAGGTCAATAATATAATAATTTAATATATATAGCAATATATTACTATGAATAAGTAATAAAAAATTACTCTTAACAAGTAATATATATATATATATGAGCAAACAAAAATTTTAAATCAATTCCTACTTAGGTGGAAATAGAAAAATTTCATTTTTGTTAATTAAATTTAATTAATGAATTAGTGTTTGTAAAAACTGTATTAACATCAAGTATCTTTAGTAAAACTTACTGGCACCATCTGTTTGTGCTATTTCTAACTACGTCAGAAATAACGCAGAATAAATTAAAAATTAAAATTTAATTAATGGATTAATATTTGAAAAAACTGCATTAACATCTAGTGTCATCCACTACAAGTTTAAAAAAAATGTGTTTAAACTACAGTGGAAGAATGAAAAATATGTTATCAACGACTAAAATTTTGAATAAGATATATATATATATATATATATATATATATATATATGGGAGTCCAACTAAAATCTTCGAATAAAAATCAGACTCTTCAGAAGTCGGGATTTTAAATTGGCGAGGTAGTTTTTTAGGGGTAAGTATTAAAGGGTTAGTGATGAATTAATGGAATCAAAGACATTTAAACGCAGATACTTCTTTTAAGTAAAAAAAATAATTTATTTCAAGTTCAAGGGGAAAATTTACAAAGGGAAAGAGACATGCAGAAATTAGGTTAATTTAAAGTTGAGTTATACCTTTTGAAGACGGAGGAATTAATTATATTTCTCATGCTTGGACTGAAACCGCGCTGGGCATGAAATGCGCGAAAAACGTGACGTGTTGAACCGTCGGGGGTTAGTAGGCCTCTGCCAAAAAAAATCATTCAAGCCGGCGCTCCGAAAGCCCACCAGACGCCGCTGCTACGGAATGCGGTAATAAACAAAATTGACATTAATAGTCCTCTGAAAAAGATATGACTCAACCTTTTACAAAATGGTTCAAACGGAAAATCCTACACACAAACACACACACACACACACACACACACACACACAAAACACACACACACACACACACACACACACACACACACACACACACACACACACACACACACACACACACACACACACACACACACACACACACACACACACACACACACACACATATATATATATATATATATTTATATATACAGGGATTTTATATACAAAAGTGAAATAAAAGTAGGAATATAAAAGGCAAAAGAAAATACATTGAATCAATTGAATATTCCTTTCCTTCGAAAATAATATTTCGAAGGAAAAAAAATTCTCATTACTATTTATTAATTTTCCTAGAATGGAATGGTTAAAGAGAAATAATAGCTTTTATAAATGGAAAATTAAAACGCTTTGCATATCTAAGCGTTGAGGAAAGATTTAGAGCATAACTAATTTGAATTAATTTCGGTATTTTAAAATTAAAAGCTTTTAAAAGATTTAGATAAAATTATAATAACAATTTATTTCAATATATATATTAACTGAAAAAAGAATAATAGAAAAAATAAATAAAAGTAAAATTTTATTTCGTTAGCTCATTAGATATTGAAGTTTTAATCTTTATATATAAAAATCTTCTGTGCGTGTGTTTGTCACTAAACTCCTCCTAAACGGCTGGACCAATTTCGATGAAATTTTCTGTGTGAGTTTTTTCAAGTAAGTTCGAGAATGGTTTAGATTCACAATTCGGTCCGATATCGCAATTAGTTAAAAAGATATTAATTAAAAACTTTCAGAAAATACAACTCAACATTCATCTGCATTGTTGTAACAACGCTATTGTTATAAAATAAAATTTCCTTTCAACTGAATGCTTTAACACGTGAGAAGAAAGCCTTTTCAAATTTTGACATAAGTCGCCAAAAGGGTCGCTAAGTCGCCAACCGGGCTGTATTTGTAATTTTTTAAATAATTAATTTTAATCAATTAATTTTTATTAATTATAATTAAAAGTTATAGTATTGTCATTCAAAATAATCATGTACATTACATTTCAGCTCAATTAAGCGCTTTAAAATGTATTTTATTAACGATTGAAAATTCCACCAAGATAAATAAATAAAGAAACAAACAAACAAATAAAATATGTATAGAAATCGTGCGCTAATAGTGGGAATTGAAAAAGACGTAAGTTGGCGTCGAAAATTGATTTTCAGCCATACCCGGTTTTTATTGTTACGAAAATGCAGACGATTCGCGCTTTCTAGCGTTTTTAATTAATATCTTTTTATATAATCTTTATATATGTAATTCTTCTGTGCGTGTGTATGTAACTAAACTCCCCCCTCCTAAACGGCTGGACCAATTTTGATGAAAGTTTTTGTCTGTTCCAGTGGACTCGAGAACTGTTTAGATTTATAATTCGGTTTAGAAATGTTTATTTAATTAATTTTTTATTTATAAATTGTTAATCTTGGAATGTTTTACTTTGCATCCGGCAGACTGCGCTACGATCGCAGTATAGAATATTCAAAAATCTTTTATTATAATTCAAGTTGGTCCCAACGGTTGGTGCTGTGATCCTTTCAGGAAAATATTTTGTCACTTTGTGTTATTATTTTTTTGAAATAAATCGTGTGTTAATTAAATTATTACATTCAGATGTAATTAGTGTTTGAAGAGTTTTGTAGTGTGCATTAAAAACTATACATTCTCCAAATTTAGTATGCAATTGAAGTGAGTATCTTACATAATTTTTCAATTAAATTTACACGTATTCTGACAACAATTATCCTAACCTACAAAATCTATTTGTGTAGCTAATTGATTACACACATTATTAAACTTTTTTATTTAAAATTATTTCTTATCGGAAATAGTTTGTGTGTGTGTTTCACTTCTAAGCAACCCAGAAGTATAAAACTTGGCACATAATTACATTGTAATAACTTTTTAATACAAATTTTACTCAAAACGGCCCAGATTGTTAAAGCTTATTCATAAAAATTTGGAATTTTTGAATGTAAGATGTGTGTACAGGACAACCTCTGTCGGGGCCTCTAGTATATATATATATATATATATATATATATATATATATATATATATATATATATATATATATATATATTAACTGAAAAAAGAATAGTAGAAAAAATAAATAAAAATAAAATTTTATTTCGTTAGCTCATTAGATATTGAAATTTTAATTATAAAATGTAAAACTGTATATTTCATTTGCTAAACGTAGCATATATTGGGAGTTATGATTTCATATTAGCGTCCTTTCCACTTACCTTTATTATGCAAATAAGTGGCTGTCTATAAGGATATTTTAGAGATGAAGTGCAATATATATGAAATGTAAATAACAATAAAGCAATATTATTTTACTGATAAATTAAAACTCAGTAAAAATATTTGATTAGGAATATAGAATTTCTGTGATGAAATGTTCATGGTAAGCTCTTCATGACTCAGAAGCAGCATTAGAATTATAGTGGAAAGTCGGGTATTATGGAATTATATTTATATATGCCTTTCTAAAATAACTATGTGCAGGGTTTTGATAAAAATACCCGAAATCATTAAGGATATAGACTAAAAATGATGGCAAGGAATTATCACTTGTCAAGTATATATATATTATAAAAAAATATTTTTTACAAAAATGATAAATGGTGGTATAATGGAATAGTCGGTTTGTGAAGTATTCCCCCGTGGGTGATACCTCACTCCTGTGTTAACTTCGTGATCTAGAGGTGTGGGATTGAATGATGAACCAAGCATTGTCATGGTCTTAAAATGTCTTTATTAAGAGATCTTAACTTAAACACTAACAATAATAATATTTATATTATAACTTAGCGTATCTCTGAGATGAGAAAACACACAATACAATATATTTCACTTTCCCTTCTCTTCCTAATCTCTGTTTATAACACAGTTACTAATGGATACTAGAATTGTCTTACCTTAATTTCTTACATAATCACAATCCTTTTGGATCCGCAATATCTATGGATTAACTCACGTGGAATTTGGTACACCTTGACTCGATCGTTCTGTCACGGAGAGCTTCACGCTCTAAGACGGCTTTCTTCTCTTCCTTCAGTTCATGCGCTTAAACCAGACTAGCATAATCACTCCCCAATAGGTCATACGCGTACGCTAAACTTCTGCTACTTAAAATGTTTCTATTTTCCATGTTCACGTTTCGCTTCTAGATTTGGTTGGAAAAAACTTGCCTTTTAATGGCCCCAAAGAACCCAGGAAGAGATTTTAGTAGAAAACGTGATGAGCCCGTCACAGGGTAATATGGAATAGGGGGTTTAAATTATTGGAAAACTAATTAAGGCTTCATATAACGTAGTTATTTTAAATTACAAAAGCCACAATTTTAAGAAAACGTGGAAGTCATTTTTGTTTCGAATTTAATAACAAAAGTCAGCACAGTCAAAGTAAGCTCACAGAAAACATCTGAAGCATCTCTCTCGATCCCAAATTTTCCCTCATAGATCTTCAGATAATTTTCTGTTGCAGAAAATACATTCAGCGTCTTTGTATTCTGATTCTTTAGTTAATGGCATTAAGTTTGTTATAAATTATCAGTGGCGTAAACTACACTCCCTCATTGTGGAGGGGGGGACAAGCATCCTAGAGGGCCCAGACCCTAACGGATGCCAAGTACGTATCTGGGCTTGGAGCCGAAAACATGACTTTGCAGGGGACCCTAATATTCTCCATTACGCCACTGAAAATGATACATCAGAATGGAATATATTGGGTATTATGGAATATCTAGGTATTCCATAATACCCGACACGCCATCTTGGAAAATGAACCTTTAAACTGAGGGACAAAACATTGTCAGCTAAAAATCGATCACAGTATAACAAAAGTACAATTCTGTTAGTGTACATTATGCTTAACTTTAATGTTCAAGTCACCTGTGTACTAGTAGTTTAAAATGTTTTAAAACTTACCTGCAAACATTTTTAAAAATCACAAAACACACTTTGTTTTGTAGGAAATGGTATGCCAACAACAATTGGTCAACTCTCACTACAATGCATAGAAATCTTTCTTCAGTACTTGAAGGTTTCCACGCATTAGCAGCTAAAAAGTGTTTTTTTTCCAGGTATAGAAGTTTAAGTTGGCATTACTTTCCAAGATGGCGACCGATTTAACAGCTGTCAAGTGATTTATTTTTAGTTTGGTTTGGCAATTCATCATGAATAGACTCACGCCTGAACAACGCTTTCAAATTGTGCAATTTTATTTTGAAAATAATGGTTCTGTGCGGAATACGTATTCCCGATTTCCATAGGCGAATTTTGTTTAGCGATGAAGTGCACTTCTGGTTGAATGGCTACGTCAACAAACAAAACTGTCGCATTTGGAGTGAAGCTAATTCACAAGTGTATGTCGAAACACCGTTACATCCAGAAAAACTGACTGTTTGGTGCGCTTTATGGGCTGGTGGAATCATTGGTCCGTACTTCTTCAAAAACGATGAAGGCCAGATTGAACTACATCCGAGCCAGCCGTGGCAGTCATATGCCAGAAATCATATTTAAAATGTAATTCGACAAGATTATCTTTCGAATAAAAAAAATTCATGTCAATCGAATTATATATCGTTGTTTTATTGCAATTTAAAGTTCTATACCTCTAAAAAAAACACCCTATATAAACATAGCCAAAACCTTGGTCTACTCCATATTACTCGACTATTACTTAATACCTGACTTTTACAAATGATTATAAAGAATGATTTTGGACAGTGATTTTTAAGAATCGGATTACGAGTCGAGCCCAGTAATTGTCCATTGTTAAATGTCACTGGTATCATCATTTCCACGTCACTACGATTATTATACTACTTAATCTTCACTCACTCACTCACCCATTACGATATTATACTACTAGGGCAATGTGAATTCACTTTAATAAATTCTTGAATAACACAAATACAAATTCGCAAACCGAAGTTGTTTTATGTAGAAGGATATGTATGAAATCTAACATAGCAGTGTCTGCTGGCTCAAAAAGTTTTTTTCTCCCGCAAAATTTACAAGAACATGCGAACAATTTTTTTATTCCCTGTTTGGTCAAAAAATACGCTTTTCATTTGAGTTTTTATTTTCTAAATTTTGTAACTCTTTTTCAATTAAACTGAGGCCTGTCAAATTAACAACAGTTATTCGATATGCTGATTCTTCAGTCCCTTGCTCTTACTCATGCATTTCAATGAGTTCAGCTCCTGACTAGGGGAATCCAGCAGTTCTTGAACGTCATCACTATCAACTTCTGCATTTATTTGTCTTGCAAGATCGACAACTTCTTCAATCACATTACCAATTTCACTAGGTTTTGGCAATCACTCCGCCTGAGTTTTAATGATGGGGGGAGGGGAAGACTAATCGATGATATTTAAAAATCAAGTAACTCCAACTTCGCGTAAGTCGAGGTATTACTGTGTGTACACATTCACAACAAATACAATGTTGGAACAAAATGTCGTACATTTAGTCCTCTTCTGTGTTTCTCTTCATGGTTCTTTTAACCCTTTATCTACCGATGGTACTTAAAAGTGCCACTCACTTTAAAATAACATAGAATAACCAATTTTATGAATATTCTGACAATTCAGGAATATTCTTTGAAATCCACTCTTCCAAGAGATATGGCAGCACGAGTTTTATAGAGAGTATTTTAGCGGGGAAGGCTAATAGTTTTATAGCAGAAATTACGTTTTCAGCGGACGGCGTTTTCAGTGGATTGCAAAGATTATCAGTTTTGTCCCGAAAAAAAAGTCAATGTCAAAATTTAAGTGTCTAATTTTCTTTTGTATGTTGATGAGGACCTTAGAAAACGATTTGACTCTTTTGACGATTTTAGTGAACAGTGTGTATAATGAATTTTACAGTGGGATATCTTTAATTAATTAATAAGCTCTAACGCATTAAATTTCCCAAAGTTGAGTAATTTGCTTATATATATCCCTGAATTTTCAATGTAGTGATCCAAAAAAAAAAAATATTGCATGAAAAAAACTGCAGTAAATCATAATGTGGTAGATAAAGGGTTAACCAACCTCTTAAATTACGCCTTTACAGTAAAAACCAATATGCGAGACAAGGTTTTGTTTCCGAGGGAGCATGTTATTTAGAAATAATACTACTTCACATCTAAGTTGTTTTACTGCAAATTTTACGCTGAAAGTCAAAATCTGGGGATCTTTGTCTGCAAACACTAATTGCATAAGGTTTTTATACCCAGCTGTATTTGAAGAAATACACTCATGCCCATAAATTAAGGATAATTCAGAATCACACAGAAATTAAACTCTAAAATAAAAATTTCATCTGTAGAATTATCACACACATCTTGAAGAAGAATATGCAAATTACAGGAAACCATCAGATGGCGCGGATAGTACGTCACAATGACTAGAGTGTAAGAGAGGGGTACATAAGGAATGGTGGCAAAGAAGTAAAATTGTTCACAAGCGCTTTAAAAGCCTTTCAGTGCAATAACCGAATAGTTATGGCACAAAGAAAGCATTTGGATGATTTTTTTACGTGGTAGAATTATTGGACAACTGGAATGTGGACGTACTCAGCTGGAAGTATACGAAGAACTTGGAATCGCCCAGAGTGTCATCTCCAGGCTTTGGCAACGATTCCAAGATGATGGTAATGTGAGTAGATGTTACATCACAGGTCGCCCCCGAGTTACAACGCCGAATGAGGACCGGTATTTGGCAGTTACGGCCAAAAGAAGCAGTTGGAGCACAGCATCAGACCTGTCTCGTCAGCTCTCTTCAGCTACCGGTGTGACAGTTTCAAGGCAGACCGTGTACAGACGCTTGGGGCACATTGGTCTATATGCTCGTAGGCCTGTCAGATGTGTTCCACTTACCACAACTCACTGTCGCCTGCGATTACCCTGGAGTAGAGAGCATGCATTGTGGACACCACAAAAGTGGTCTTGTGTGATGTTTTCCGACGAGTCCAGTTAGTTTGCAGTCTGATTCTCGCAGGACTTTAATATGGAGAGCGCCAGGTACCCGTTACCACCAACAGAACACCATTGAACGACACCGTTACGGTGGTGCAGGATGGCTCGCGTTTGAGGAGGAATTATTCTTGGTTCCAGAACTGACCTGCATGTTCAGAGTGTAACGATGACAAGTCACATCTATCGTGATATTATTCTGGAGCAACATGTACGTTTGTTTCGGGGCGCCATGGGTGCTGAATTTCTGTTTATGGATGACAACGCCCGTCCTCACCGTGCAAACATTGTAGACAAATGCCTTCAATCGGAGGATATCACCCGTATGGATGATTTAGCATACTCACTGGACTTGAATCCAATAGAGCATGTGTGGGATAAGCTTGGCCGAGGAATTGCATCCCGTCAACCCCTTCTCAACTGTCTACCGGAACTTCGGAGGGCATTGCTTGATGAGTGGTGTAATATTCCCCAAGATCAGATTGATAATTTGATACTCAGCATGCCTAGGCGTTGTAATGCCTGTATTGCATCGTCCGGGAGACATACTCCGTATTAACCATGTTATACTGTTTTTGTAAATAGGTTCTTTTTTGAAATTTGCTCCAGGGAGTAAAAATCGCAATTTTTATTAATTATGTCAAACATATAGCATCTTTTTTGCTCTTTACCTTTTGTTTAATAAATATACTTTACAAATAAGTCAAATTTGTTTTGTTTCTGTCTCTTTCCTTGCCTGAACTTCATTATCCTTAATTTATGGACATGAGTGTACATTGCATTATTATCGGCAAGTGAAATAAAATATATAAAGCGTTTTGTAAAATATTTAGTTCTTTTTTCTAATAAAACATAACACAAATGTTTTTAGTGTATTTTTTTCACAATTTCATTGTTATTCCTTCAACCATTTTCGAGAATTGCATTTTTTTCCTTCTCCCATATCTGCAAAATTCCTTTAATATTAAAATATAGAAACTTGTATTTTTTAATTCTAATTTGTTACGAACTCTTTCTTTTTCGTTATCAGGTTTTCACTGATGGAATTTTGTTAATGGATTTAATATAACAGATTTAATATAACTGTAGGTGTAACCAATTGCAGCGAAAGAAATAATTTTTAAATAATGCAATTAGTTTATTATTAAGCTACTTTTTTCAAAACCTTATTGTGAGATAATTCGTGCATTAAACTAATTATTAATTTAACTTGCGAAATAAAGCACTATTTTACTGTTTGAAATCATCCAGTGCTGTCACTGTGTCACTTTTTAATTCTTGCTATGACAATATAAATTATAAAAAAAATAATAAAAAGATTTCAAACAACCTATTAATCTTCAAAATTTATTAACTTCCTTTTAAAAATGTTCCATTAAGTTTTATCTCAGAAAATACCAAGTTTTGTAATTTTCATTTAAAAACATTGTTTTGCTTCGGTTCGTACAAAACTATGCTACACATAAAAAATTAAAATAAAGCAAAGTACTCTTTACAGGAAGACAACTTTTAAAACTCATGTTAAAATGTAGTAAAAAAGCACTGTTTTTAAATAAAAAAAACACTCCAATTTTTTCTGGTCAGTATTTAATGTGAAGGAATAAAACTTTACACTTTTTTACAAGACGAAAAATACATAGAATATTGTAGCTTTTGCAGAAATATTTGAACAAGTAAGAGTTTGAAAGGGAGGTATGAAGAAATTATCAAATAACATTTTATTTGAAAAATGAATAAAAAATTATAATCAAACATTTTTTATTATTAGGAATAACCACACATCTTTCGATAAACTTCGACGTCAATAATTTCTTTTGTGAATATTTATTCTGTTTTTTAGTACTTAAATATTTTTCCCTGTGAGAAGAATTTGCATATTTTTTTCATATAAGCAATTTCTTACTTTTGAAAGATGTTCAAATAAAAATTACTTAAAGAAGCCTTCAGAATATGAGTATTTGAGTAGAATTTCAGAATTTGAACGGCAACTGTTAGAAGTTTGCAGCACTATATAAGAACAATAATCTGTCAACTCTCAATCGACAAAACATTTGAAATTGCGATACTCTAATACAAATTTCTTAACAGAAATTTCCTTCAGATATTGAGAAATCCAGTCTTGGCTATCGTAGCAAACAATCGCCTTCCATTCAGGTACATTCTATTCAGTTCCGCAACAGCTCTATTTGCATTCTCTGCACATTCAAAGCTAACAAACCCATAACCTTTAGACCTGTTATCTTCATTCGTCGCAACTCTGGCACTAGTTATACTCCCAAAACAAAGGCACAGTTTTTCTAAATCATTGCTACTGAAAGATGGCGTCAAATTCTTCACAAATATATTATTCGAAAACGAGATTTCTTGAAACCTCTTCCTGTCTTTATATGGAATAAATTTGGAAACTATTATCTTTCTTCCATGTACCAAAGTACCATCAACTTCTGAAATAGCTTCGTTTGCAGAGTTTTCATCTGCGAACTGAACAAACCCATATCCTTTCGAATCACCATTTTGATAAGTCACGATCTTTACAGACAGAATGTTGCCATACATTGAGAACATATCCCTCAATATCTTGTCATCTATAGTTCTAGGTAGATTCTTTACAACCAAGTTTGCCGCCATTGGAAGCTTGGACTTCAGATCCTTTTGTGCCCACATAATTCTAATAGGTTGTCCATTCAGTTGATCGTAATTTAAAACGTCTAATGCCTTCTTGGCTTCTTCATGCTTTGTGTAGTTTACATACGCATAACCTAGTGAAGATCCTGTATTTATATCTCTGCATACTCTAATGCTTAAAATCGATCCCACAGTACTGAATTTTTCAAAGAGTGTAGCTTCGTTGCAATCTTGGTGAAGATTACCCACGTAAAGAGATGCATTGAAGTCCTTGCTTTCTAACATTAATATTTTCTTCTTTGGACCCTATAACCAATTCTATAAAATGTTTCAACATGCGTTTGTTTACTTTAAAAATTCAACTATTTATGCTAAGATAACAGTTAGATAACTCAGTTGTGTTGCCAACTGAAGAGGCAATATAAGTTTGATATCATACGTATATAATTAAATATTTTTCTCAAAGAAATTAAAATTTAATGATATTTGAAATTTTTACTTGTTTTACTTGTGTGTTTTTATATACCAATTTCATCAATGAGTGGATCAGGAAAGCGCAAATGTACCAAAGCTTTGGCGCAATCTTTCACGAATCACGAGAGAAATAATGGGCAGATTCATCACCAGAGGGCGCTGTGATCCTTTAACGATGGGCAAGTGATTATCAAATAAGCAATAGCTAATCGTGTTACACTTGTGGTTGTGTGCTAACCGTTATAATTTTGCTTATATTTAAATTTCATACATTCTTTAAAGTTTTTTAGTACTCTTAATATTTTTAAGAAAATTTTTCTATGTATTTATCTATTAAATATGCATACAGTTTTAGCTTATACATCATTAGATTTAAACTTAGTTCTGGGTTAAAATGTAGTATAGGGGGAGTCTCTTGGCGACCAAAATCGTTCGCACAGCTATTTCATTCAGCGATAGTTGTCAGGAATCCAGAATGAATTCGTTATTTCACCATGATATATAGATAAAAATCGCCAAATCCAAAGTGCCACCGCCCCTGCACTACACTTGAGCCTACTTCTGTTCTTTGACCTTGTCTTGCATTTTTGTATACTTTTAGGCTAAGCAATTAGTTTGCCAGCCACATTGTGTTTCAAAAAATATGGATCGTTCAATTGCAGAAAATCCTTTATACTTAAAAATTAAGTTTTAAAATATAAAACATGGGGGTAGGGGGCCCTTGGTGACGTCAATTTTTTTGGCGACCGGGATAAATTGCCAAGCAACTTAATTTAGCGAAGGGTGTTTTGGGCGACCGGAATCGATAGCCAAGCATCATAATTTAGCTTTAAGTGTTCCGAGAATTAACAAATTGTAATTTTGCAATAAAAATAAAGAAATACCAATGTGAAATTGAAAAGAAAATATTTATAAAGCTATCAGTAATGCATAAATTATATATATATATATTTTAAAGAAAAGAAAGGAATTTTTATTTTGTTATATGATAGTGGATACAAATCCGAAAATGCCGCCAAAATACTCAGTCGAATCAAACACGTGGGAATTTTTTGAGTGTATTGTCATGCGATTATGACGTCAGATGAATCAAGTCCATTGAACCATACAATATATAATAAGTGCATATATAAAATTGTGCGCTTTATAAATTAAGAACGGATTTTAATTCATAGCGATATCAAAACAAAAATTTTTCCCACTAAATAAACTGTAAAGAAAAGTATCAAGCATCATGAAATAAAAAGATTTGATTCAGATTGGTTAACGTTTTCCGTTTAATTCAATGTCGTTTTAAATAGTTGTTTAGACTCCGGCTAAAACTTTCCCTTAGATTAACGCTTCAAAGTGGACACAAGCTTAAAACATTTATTTTTTTCTTACAAGATCAATCTATTAAGATATGAAGATATTTTTAAATGTTTTCAGAATAGTTTATTTCTCCTATTTTGGTCACAAAACAGACAGTCTAGCAGTTCTTTGAGCTTCCAATACACCAGATATATTTACTTAGAATCACAGAGGTTATAAATGTTCCGTGTTTATATATATAATTATTAAAACTGTATTTTATCTAAAATTACACGAAAAAGGTATCCACAATTCGAGTTGATTGAAAATTATTTCTATCAGTGGCCACACAAGTCGTATTAAAAAGAGATTTTGATGAGAAAACCATCTAAGAATTACAAAACTGCGTACTGAGCATTGAATACACTTTGCGTTTCGACATCACAGAATGCAGACAAGAAGACACAAAACACAAACAACACGTACAATAGCTGCAGCTGATTAAGACATGATGAAGTCAAAAAGAGGCTTCTTCTTACGGAGGCTATGATTGATGGAAAACTATCACTCGCTAGTTTCTGACGCAATCTTACTTTTAAAAGATGCAAGCTGTTAACTTTTAAAATACGATTATGATTGAATCTCGGTTATGTGGGTAAGCTAGTTAAATATATTTAAACACGAGTCCAAGGAAAGGACCATCAAAAATAAAAAAAAATATTCAGGAGGAAATTAAAGGGAACTATTACATATATATATAAATGCATATTACCTTTTTTTAAATTAAAAAACAGGAGCAAAATAAAACAAAATTCGACAATAAAAGTTGAGTAATTGATATTAGTGAAAAACGAAAAAATACACATTTCGTAAAAGGGGCAGGATTTAATGTGGTACATTGAATTTTTATTTTAACATCGCACTCTACAGCAGCTTGAGAATTATTGATGTCGGACCTCGATTTGGTGACGGTAGTTCTTCAGCGGCACTAGAAATCTAATGACTCACACGTTTGTAACCACGACTACTCGGCTAGTGCGCCTTCAATTGAACCCCGTAAACTAGGAGTTCTGAACCCCATACCTGCGGGTGTCAATGTGTCTCGCGAAGCTTTTCCTTGTGCACCCGCGACTGTGTCCGCTGTATACTATATCAAAATCAACCTTGGCCAGCCTCTGGCCCAAATTAAAATCCTGTTACGGTTCCACACATTTATGTGAATCATTGTTTGCAACAATGAGCACAATTAAATTAACGATCAGATCTCGACTTAACGAATGCAATCTTGAAGAGGCTATGAGATTGAGAATATCATATTATACACCTGACTGAAAAATTAGTGGATAATATGCAAATCAGAAATCGCATTGAATGCAACTATTTTGAATTTTGAAGTGAAACTTCCTTGGGCTCGAGAGTGAATGAGAAATTTGCCCAGATTTGCCTCAGGGTAAAAAAGCGAACGGAAGTAGTCTCCCTCCCCCAATTTCCCGAATCGTTGCCATGGTGAGGAGATAGCGAGCGGGAGGAAAGAAGGGGGGAACACCACGTGACTTGCGTCATATCCGTGAAAAAGTTGGTTGACTGCCCACCTTCCGATTCAGGGTCCTTTTCCCCCAGACCCGGGAATATCTATCAACAGTGTATGAGTTGTAGCGAGAGCCTTTTGGTATAGACAAAATAGCTCTCGCAGCAAAAGCGTGTCTTTTGGAATACTTCCTTAGAATGTTGGCTAAATGCTATATGGTGATGTGTTCGGTTAATTCTCGTCAGAATACCTAAATCAAATGCAAAGAGGAAATAGTTTCGTGAAAGAAAAAAAAATGAAAAAGCTAGCAGGAAGTCCAGTCGAAAAAGGGACCCCCAGAAAAATAGTGCTAATTCATCGAATGCTACTGTCAAATCTCCATCAGAATACTTGAGAGAATATCGAGCACGGAACAAAAAAATTGCAAAATACTCTCTTAATGCCGAGTTTAAGGAATGGGAATGCTATTGAGACTCTTCTATTAACAGCACAGATTAATATGGACTTTGTGAACCACCCTGGGCCATCAACTACAGATCCCTCAACAAGTCTATTGCGTGTTGGAACTGATGCATGTGAATCGATAAAAAATTCTATCCTACGTTACAAAGACTATGATTCCCATAAAAAAGCTCACAAAGATTTTCAGCAGCGATTCGTTGATAATCCTTCCTGTCACGGGTGTTCGATTTGTGATAGAGATTATGGTTTATAGATAATTTGAAAATGTCTGTCGCTGAAAACAAAAATATTTTACCGGGAATAAATTTAGAAGACATTAAATCATGCTACAATTGCCAACAAAGTTCAAGTAGGAAAAGTATACCAAATTTATCAAAATATAATGATTTTGTATGCCTAGGAATTCCAGCACATCTTCCTACTTTGGATTTGGTATCAAAAAGACTCATTTCGCCATGAATACCTTTAATGCAAATTAAGCGATTGAGGCATATACTTGGTCATTTTGGAATATTAGGGCAAATAATCATTGTTCCAACGTCGCCGAAGAAGTTTCCCTTCTATGGCGTAGAGTCCCACGCACCATTTTTTTAATACCTTTTTAGTATAGGATATTGTTTATGATGCTCATGATTGCGATAAAATAAAGAAATATTTAGAATAATTAAACTGTTTTTTTAACTGCGCCCACCAGCAATTCCCTGTTTGTCACGTGTTCCTAGACGGGAATAAGGTTAAGAACTTTAAGCGGTCAATTGGTTTTTTTTTTCGCAAAAATGTGTCCAAAAAATGACACAGTTTTTAGGGGATATAACTAAGCACAATACTTAGCACAGAATGCGAAAGTGGAAGAATTTTAGTTTAACTTTCAATTTTAAAATTTTCACGCTATTTCTTATTTTATACTTCTGGAACACAATAAAATATCCTAAATGTTTGTTTTTTACAAATACACTCTGCATTCTATAAAGAATGTTCCACTTTTAAAAAATAATTTATCTGATTCTTTGAAGAATATTTCATGTCCGTACCTTTTTTCAAGCGGTTGAGGAATTTGAGTGTATGTGCATAAATATACGCACACTCAATTTGAAGCATTGTGACATTGCAAAGGGTACAGAGATAATATCGGCTTTTTTAGATTATCTTTCCATTTTCATTTCTTCTCAAGCAACAAATTGTACATTGCCTTGCTTATCAATTCGTTTTTATCGAATATTTTCCGTAATCAAAATCTCTGCCTTAAGCAGAAAGAAAATCCAGGATGAGAAGTAATTCAGTACTACGGACAAACTGTATCTCTTAAAAACACTAGTACTGATAATCTCACCATAAAAATGAAAAATATGGGCAAATCAAGGATAGTAAGAAAAAAATATCAGTGTCCATATCGCCGCGTCCTGCGGTTGTGGCTAGCTTTTGGTAGCCCGTACGGTGTACAAGAAAACCAGTTAAGGGGTTAATGCAGAGGTTCCCAAATATTTTTGCTTCATAGACCCCTTGACAGATTTTTCAGTTTGTGGTTAAATGTGTTTTTGACAGCAGGTATAGAGCTATTTACTTCTAAAAGATTAAAAATTTTAACTGTAGTGAAGTATAGAGTGTTTAAAGTTTAAAGAAACACGTGCGTGTTAATTAATTAAACTAAAATTTAATTAATGCATAAAATAACTGTTACATAAAACAACTGAGCAACAAACAAACGATTTTAGTCGGAGAGATGAATATGGGCACGCAATAACAAATTTTCAACATTTGGCATCAATCCTGTCAGGTTTTAATCCTAATTATCTCCTCGGTTAATAGTGTCCAGTATTTTCTTCTTTCTTTTGGAGATTGACAAGCGTACTGAAAATCTTTCTCAATCAGAAAAGCAAAAACTTTCTCAAGATATTCCGCAATATGGAATAAATAACAGCTATATCTTTTAAAAGCCAAAATTGTTGACCGCGTTTCTAAACTTAACTTTAAGATTTTCGTCAATGCATATACCTAGTATTTAATTCTTGTAATCTGACTTTTTTTCAAAGCGTCTATATGAATTCATTGACTACTATGGTATTATGATACTCAAAATATACTCAAATCTAGTTTCAAAATCTAAAAAAAAGGATATTTAAATGTTGGCGCGACGTCCAAAATTACACTCCTTTAGCTTAATTCTGGCAAGAAAGGCTGAAATGTGATCCTTGTTTAAATAAAATTTATACTGTCGCCTTGTAACTGCAAATTAGCCCCATTAAATTTAGTAAATAAATCTCTTAAATAGTTAAGTCTAGTTTCCACTTGATTAAATTTCCTTTTAATATTAGTCAAGATCTGGTTTAACGAGAGCCACTATCGCAGACCCCCATTTACACCTCATGGACCCCCAAATTACTTTTTCGTTGTCGTGGACCTCTCTTGCAGGTCTATATAAACCACTTTGGGTATCACTGGGTTAATGTGATTGTACTAATTATAACTCTTTCTCGGCAAGCGATAGTATTAGGAAAATCAAGTCTTGGTCTCGTGACTCTTCTTTCATGTCATCAGTGGTACCACCAAACCAATTCGCACTCTTTCAGAACGGCAGTTGTATTCTTAAATGACATAGTTCCTTTAGCGCACACAAATTTTTCAAGGGGGGGGGTTCGGGGTCGAAAGTTCACCATTCTTGTATCATGCTCCTTTTGATTTTGTCGATTTTCGGGAACAAAACACAGCAAAAAACTAATTATTGAATTAATAATTAGAATTAATTAATAAAATTAATCATTAATAACAGATCAAATAATCATTAATAATCACTGCTTCGTTCCATTCTCTCCCTCTCTCTCAATTCCTACTATTAGTTCACAACAACACTATAGTTATATATGTTGCTCAGATTTTAAATCGTTAATAAAATACATTTTAAAGCATTCAATTGGGCTGAAATTTTATGTACACGATTATTTTGGATTGACTGATTGATTGATTGAATATCGACGTCGCTCTGTTCAGCTACACGAGGGCTTTTGGCGACGGGAAACGCAGTTTTGAACCATGGTCAAGTGACGTGGACGACACCTGAGCTGGCACTCCCCTCTCCTAACTACCACACCACACCAACGGGAGGACGTTTCAGCTCTCGACAGATTTAACGTGCATCGCTGCCCTAGACGGCGGGTCTTTAGTGGTACTGGGCTCAAACCCGTGACAAAGCAAGCCATGGTCCGATACCTATACCACTCGGCTACCGCGGCCAGACGATTATTTTGGATGATAATACGGTAATTTAACTATAGTTAATAAAAATTATTTGATTAAAACTAATTATTCAACGAATTACACATACAGTCACGTTGGCATCATTTTTAGCATCATTCACATCATTCATATGTGGAAAACTTTAATATTATATATATATATATATATATATATATATATATATATATATATATATATATATATATATATATATATATATATGTATATATATTTCTCACTTTTTAAAACATTCAGTTGAACTGTAATTTTCCATCCACGATTGCGTTGTATGACAAAACGATACTTTAATGATAACTAATAAGAATTAATTGCCACTTAATACTGTAATTCTGTACCATGTATATACGTATTTATATTAATTGTAACTATTTGATAAAAAATAACTAAAATTAAATATTTTTTTTGTTTTGATCTAAGTAGGAATTGACTTCAATTTTTTTTTATATATAACACACACACACACACACACACTGGATTTCTAATTTAATATAAGTTCTTCCTTTTTATCTATTAACAACCACACCATCATTAGATTTTTGTAGATTTATTGAAAAATCGTTTTTAAGTATCCTTTTACTTTTTCTAAGTATTAAATTCGGTGATATAAAGGTCACATCTTTCTCATGCACTTATTTCTACATTGTCACGTTACTTTTACCTTTAAGATGTTCGGCGAAAAATGATTCTACTTTAGTTTTCCTTTTCTTCCAATTTTGTAATGTCTGGAATAAAACAAAAGAATAATCTGTTGCAATCTTGATTTTCTATGACGTCATCTACAACTGTAAACTGACGTCATGACCATTTTTTTCCATATTTTAATAAATTTTTGACTGTGAAAACTTTTGATTGCTGTGAGATCAAATTATTTTTCAACATATTAGGAGTGGCTCTAGATCACGCTGTAGAACATTAATCTTCTTAAATTAAGGAAAGCAGAAGATTCATACGGCTTTTTAATTAACAGATGAAAAGAAAACGTTCGTTGTGTATTTAAATAATGAGAGTACGCTTTTTTTTATTTTATTGGTTTTGCTTCGTTCAAGCTCTTGTTCAAGAAAAAAATATCCTGAAATAAAGAAGTATTTAAAAGACAATGCGGGTAAATTATGATAATGAACATAGTAGATTGAAATGAATAAAATTGCTCAATAACAAATAAATATTATTTAAAACAGAAGAAAAAATTATTTAATTGATTATTTGTAATTTCAACTATACAAGTAATATTAAATTTTTTTTTTCTAAAAACAATTCTTACTTAGATCAACAACGAAAAATTTTATTTTAGTTACTTTTATCAAGTAATTACAATTAATATAAAAATGTATATACATATAACAGAACCACAATATTAAGTGGCAATTAATTTTTATTAATTATCATTAAAGTATCGTATTGTCATCCAAATCAATAGTGTATTTAAATTTTCAGTTCAACTGAATGCTTTAAAACGCGAGAAAAAAAAATATTTTAATGTTTTGACCCAAGTCACTAAAAGGGGCGCTAAGTAGCCAAAAATAATGCCATAGTGGATGTATATGTAATTCTTGGAAAAATTAGTTAAAATCAATTAATTATAATTAAATTATCGCATTGTCACTCAAAATATTCATGAATAGAAAATTTCTGCTCAAATGAGTGCTTTAAAATGTGAGAAACAAAACCTTTTATAGTTTTGTCACAAGTCGCCAAAAATGATACCAACGTGGCTGTAACTGTAATTATTTAAATAATTAGTTTTAATCAATTAATTGTTATTAATTATAATTAAATTACGGTATTGTCATCCAAAATAATCATGTGTATAACATGTCAAATCTATTGAGGGCTTTAAAATGCATTTTATTAACGATTGAAAATTTGAACAAGATATGTATAGAGTGATAGTGAATTAATAGCAGGTATTGCAAAAGACTATTTCTGTGAGCAATCCAATAATATTGCAATTATAGTGATTTTCTCAATCAGAGGTATTATATACATTCTTTTAAATTTCCTCTCTGTCTCACACACACATCCTTTTCTACATTTCAAAATTTAAATTTTGCCAATTAGGTTAATACTATACAGAATCTCTATTAAATAGTTAAAAGCTGTTGTACAAAACAAAAATCAAACTCATCATTCAGAGAAGCTTATGCACGTTAAATATGTTGGAGCTCATAGTTCTCACGTTAGTGCGCCGTGAATATAGAGAGTGGAATGTCAACGTATGCGTCAACCTCTCATTTGATTACTGCTCAAATTTATAAGGTGTATTTATTGATTATGGATAACACCTTTTAGTTGAGGAGATATAGGTATTTGTGACTTCCTGTTTTTGAATAAGTACCTTATCTAATGCAGTCATATCTTGAGACCATGCTCACTTAATGATAAAAAATAAGAACCCAAACTCGAGTCATACTTGTAAATTATTTGAGTTAAAAAGAAATAACATCATCTATCGGCTTCCCTTTCTTATACAGAATATGTATTTATTTATTTGAATTAATTATTATTTCATGCGGGGTAATAGGCCCAACATATTTTGTCTTTTAAATATTTTGTTATTCAAAAATGTGTTTTATTCATTATGGTATGAAACTCATAATTATGCACATTGTTTATTAAGCGTTAAGAGTGAAAATTATGTGTCTCATAATTATGCATTAAGAGTGAGCTACACCAATGTGGTACTTAACTTTAAAATTAACTTTTTATTTCATTGTTCCATGCATCACTATACCAAAGATAACCTTTTCTGACCGGAAAGATATTTAAAATGAAAAAAACTAATTCGATCACATCCCTAACATGCATAGTTAATACAGATAATCACTAGTTTCAGTCATACTGCTTAAAAACTTATTCCTTTTTGGCATTTTGTAAAAGTATTCATAGAAAAATATTTTATTAACTACAAGATTAAAAAAAAATATCTGACATTTTGTACGAATTTGGTGATATGGTACCATTATGAGTATTTTCTAGTAATATCTTTACAATGTAAAGCACACATAATGCAAAGCTCTGATTATGCATTCAACATCAAAGGGCAAGTATAAAAACGATTATCGATCCAGCATTAGTACTACGTGAGGAGCTTTTTTGTTCTTGTGTAACATAAGGAAGTATTCCCACATAGCCTCTTTTTCCGGCTTTTTCCGTAATTTGAGCGGGAAAGAACAAAGGCCCTGCCATCTTTACCAGAGGAGTAGCCAAAATGAGATTGTTCATCTTTTACCGCTTTGATCAAAAGTATGGAATAAATAATTAATTTCGAAGCTTACACTTTTCGTGCTTTATTAAAAGTTAGAAAGAAATCAAGAAGTGTTCTATTATGATATCAAACGAACGATTTCTCTTTGGAAAAGTTGAAATTTTTACTCACACAAGTTAAAGTTCTTTTCAATTTATTTAAAATAATTAAATATTTCCCCAAACGATTTATTATTTTTTTCTTCCATTTATGTCTGCTCTACTCAGATTTTTTTAAATAGTTTTGAGCGTTATATTTGGCGAAAAAACAGTGGGGAATTTTTTTGGTTTTGGTTCAATAAAGTTAAAGGATAGGGGTTTTAAAGTTTGTAATTCTAGAAAAGTAAGAAACGCGTGATACGTACAAGTGGGATTGATTATAGATGGACATGCATAAATTAAACCTTATGAACATGGCTGGAAATTTGTTCTTTTTTTAAATTGATAAATATGGGATTTTCTTTTTTTTTTAGTTTTTCGGCCTTTTAAGGTATTTGACTATTTGCAACAACCTTTTTTAAAACAATGGATATGGAAATTTTTTGGGGGTTTTAGATTTATTTAGTAAATTTTAAGAAAAAAAAAATGCTAAAACTAAAAAGAGAAAAATAAATCGTTATTGATAAAATGGTAAAAATTTACAAAAAATTACATAAACGGGGTCCACTCTGCACTAAAAGTTTATGAACAAATTATCAATTTTTTAATTTCGATGTGTTACTTTTGTATTCGTTTTTGAAATGATCGTCGGGATAAGAGATATTTCAGTTTTTACAGAAACTAGAGTACTTTATCTTATTAATTGTATGAAATTGCTTAAAAAAACAGTGATTATATTCACCTAAAAGGCTGCAAATTTTTTAATAAATCGTTGATTGATAAATCTGAAGGTTAAAACACTTCTAATGTTACACAAAAGATACACTAAAAATCTCAGTTAATTATTCTTAAAACTTTTTGAATCGCTGTTCCTGGTTGAGTTTAAAGAAAAAAACACATTTCGAGTAAAAATGTATTTTAAAGTTTAACATCTCGTTTAAAGTTATGGCATCTGCTTTACTAAAACACTTGTAGTTTTTGTTCTAGTGAATGGAAAATAAAAAACTTGGTAATTTTACAAAGCTCATAAGACGGTCTATAAAATTTTAAATCATAATAAAAGTTGTAAATTTTGGAAAATTCTTGATTTTAGGGTAGTCGGATACCTTAAGATTCACATTAAATACATTAACATAATTTTGATTATATGGAATTTCTACTTTTAAAGTCTAAACTATTGCATTCATTTAAATGTAAAAAATTGAATTCAAAAGTTTTAAAATAGACAAATTTAAAAAAAAATTCTTTATATTTTAAAAAAATATTTTGAAGTATTTTAATAAATCCCTAAAGCGTATAAATGAATTATTTATTTATTTATTTTTTGATATTTAGTATCACTTGAGTTAGAATATATACATATAAAATTGTTTTACGAGTATTATTACAATAACAAATTATTTAAATGCAATTTATTTATTTATTTTGTTTGTCAAAAAGTGGAGTAAAAAATGACATATTTTCTAAACATTCTCCTTCTGTGAAAAATACTTCAAGAATCATAATTATTTGCCCATATATTGCTAATACTTCTGTACAGAATCTGAACTAAGAATTTTGAAGTGAATTTACATTCATATTTCAATATATTAGAGTAGGGAAATTTCAACAACAACAAAAAAAACACCGGTTATTATTATTTTAATTGATCGTAACTCTGAAATAAAATGAAAATTTTTCAAAAATCCTCTCGTTCAGGTTCCATATAGAAAATCTAGTTAGTATATATAGGCACAAAATATTACTATTATAGAAGCATTTTTCATAAAAAGAGAATGTTTTGAAAATGTCATTTTTTTTTGCTAAATGATGTTTGCTAAATATGCTTTTTCAAAACCCAGATTTTGAACGCAGTTAGTCATCTTCAAATTTCTTGCAACTTTATGGGACTCAAGGAGTGGCGATCGATTTGTTGAGTCTAGGGAAGCCATTTGAAGTCCGTCGTGTAAGAATATTCTTTACGATATCCGACTACGTTCTGCCTAAGAGTATAAATGGATAATATTTATGATATTTAGTGTCACTTAGATTAGAAAATGCATATAAAATTGTTTTAGGAATAGTATTGCAATAAAAAAGATTATTTAAGTGCATTATTTTGACATAAAATAAGCATAGAATGACCCATTTTCACAATATTCTCCTTTTATGACAAATGCTTCTTTTATAATATTTTGCCTGTATATAGCTGAGACCTCTGTACAGAGGCTCAACTAGAATCTTTGAAAAATATATGACTTAGAAGTGGGTTTATCATGTTTTACGACAACAGAGGGGAGAAATTGTAAGAAAAAAAACGCCGATAATTATTTTAATGGTTTTTTACTCTGAAAATAATATGAATTTTTTAAAAATCATAGTTGAGCCTCTGTACAGAGGTCTGAGCCTATATACAGGAAAAGTATTATTATAATAGAAGCATTTTTCACAAAAGGAGAACATTTTGAAAAAATGTTATTCTAAGTTAATTTTTTGCCGAAATATTGTATTTAAATATTTTTTTATCAAAATGTCCTTAAAACAAGTTTATACATGTATTCTAATCTAAGTGACACTAAATATCATGGAAATTATCCATTTATGCACTGTTTTAAAATCACGGCTCCTAGCGTAGTCGGATACCTTAAAAAAAGTGTGTGTTTTTTATTCGAGGTCAAAAGTGATGTATGCACAAAAATGACGTGTATGAGAACACGAAAAAGATATACTAATTGCAATCAGAAAACATTTTTTTACGAGAGTCAAAGCCATTGGCATGTTTTTATTAAATATCGAAATGAATACTTAGTTTTTGTATTATATTATGTTATTGGTTTAAAAGAATCTGTGAACAAACCATTAAGTTATTATAAATTTTCAAAGAATTTTTTGAAAATTATATAAAATCTGTTTTTCAAAACTATTTTAGAGCAGAAATACATATTTTTCATTAAAAATTTTACCTACACTATCACCCTCACATTTACTCGAAAAATTCCCGAAATGGTTGTTCCAGACATACGTGTTTGATAAGGATTTTAGATGACTCTGCTAGTGGAGAGATGAACGTGGCTTTCCAGAGAGTGAGGGAGTGGTACAGCAGGGAGAATTATTGACCCTCGGGCAAAAAAGAACCCAGGCTAATTCTATTCAAAGCTAGCTCCTACCAGTCAGGTCCTTTTGTTAGGTGCGACACAAGGGGAACCATTTAAAAGGCTCTACATCTCAAAGTTTTCATGTTTGAATGGTATGGAAGTTTGTAGAGTCAGGTATCAGTCTCATTACTTGACCCCAGTTCAGAATTGTGGGTTCCATCACCAAAGCTTTCATATTATTTCAGCTCACGATATTGATAAGCAATTAATCAACTCAAATTATTGATCAAATTGGGCACTAATGACGTAACCGATTCCTAAATATTTTTAAGAAAATAATTGTAAGAAGTTAGTTTTGAAAGGTTTTTCTTTTAACATATTGTATTAAAAATAATATCACATATCAATCAATTGGTATTACGTATCATAAAATATTCAAAATTAGATATTTGAGCATTTTTTTATCTGTAAAACACTCAACTTGTTTTTAATACAATGTTATATCTATTGACTGCATGCAACTTAATGTAGACTCTATAAGTATTATAAATAGAGAGTTGTATTTATAAATCACAAATATACTGCTCAAAATAATTAAAGGAAATTGCGGTTTTAGGTGGATCTTGTGGCTGGGAAACTTTTTAGCTGATTGATACATGATCGACAGACGTAGTAGGTTATATGAGAATAAATTACACATGTTTGGCAGAAAAAAAAAGCATTTCATTGTGTCTGTGTGTACAAAAGAAAAAAAACACAATTTGTGCATATGAGAAAAAAAAGAATAAGAAATGGTGTTTTCTTCAAAGGAAATCATTTTCAGTAGGGGGTATGGTTTCCACAGACGGCCAGCAACGGTGAGCACCTTTGAGGCATGGAGTCAATGAGGCTATTAATCACGAGTTGGGGTATTCTGTCCCACTCTTCCAGACGAGCTCTTTCCAGTTCTTGGAGATTTTGTGGGGGTGGTTGGCGGCCAGCAATTCGTCTTCCTAGAGCGTCCCAAACGTGCTCTATTGGATTCATGTCTGGAGAACACGCTGGCCATTCCATTCGTACGATTCCTTCCTCAAAAAGGAAATCCTCCACCAGGTTAGCCTGATGTGACCTGCAGTTACCGTCCATTAAAATGAAGTCATCTCCGATTGCTACAGCGTAAGGGACTACAATAGGTCTGAGGATCTCATCCCTATATCGGCGAACAGTCAGAGGTCCATTTCGAATGATGTAGACGTCTGTGCGCCCGTCAGTGGAGATGCCACCATACACCAACACTCCCCCACCGCCAAATCTGACACTTTCATGCACGAACGCAGGATTATTCCTACTGCCACTGTCCCTCCAGATGAAAATACGCCTATTATCCGGATGAACAGAAAAACGGGACTCATCAGAAAAAAGAACATTGCTCCTTTCATTTCTCCTCCAGTTCACATGCTCTATTGCCCACTCCCTGCGGTCGCGACGATGCCTTGATGTTAGTCTAACACATACTATCGGTCGGCAAGCATACATACCTACACTATGGAGCCGGTTTCGGACAGTCTGAGTTGAAACCGTGATGCCAGTAGCCGAGCGAAGGTGTTGATGGAGAAGAGTAGCGTTCATATTTCGGTGTTTCCGAGCCGTTAACACTAAATAACGATCTTCATTGGGCGTTGTTGCCCGTCTACGACCTTGTTCTGGTCTTCGGCCTGCACTTCCAGTCTCCAAAAAAACTCTTCCAGATCCTGGAAATCACACTTTGTGACACTCCAATGGCTTGCGCTACTTCGGCTTGAGTTTGGCCCCCTTCTAACCTACCAACAACTCTCCAAGCTTCTGAATCGGTTAAATGACTTCGCTGAGACATCGTACTCATTGAAACACTGAATGCCGATCATCCTTGTCTTCATTTCAGTTGAAAGTCAAATTTTATTCGCTGCCGCTGAAGCGACGTTTTTGACGTCGAACTCAAAATTAGCATACTCCACAGTTTGAAAATCAGAAAAATTTGCATTTGTGATTCTCTTCTTCCATTTTCGGCAAAAAAAAATTCGCTTATATCTTTATTTTATATTAAACTTACAATATCCTTTAATTGTTTTGAGCAGTGTATATATATATCAAGGAAAAGTCCATGCACTAAAAATTCAACTAGTGTAATATTAATCTAATTTAATACTTTTAATAAAAAAAATCAACGAAATTAGATCACTAAAATTAATAACTAAATGTATATTTTATTATGTGAAATTGTGATTATTATACTACCTATTTTTTGTTAAGTATTAGTTCCCAATAAAGTAATTTTCTGGTCATATTTCTACACGTCATATATTGAAAACTGAAAAAGTACATTTCTAAATTCAGAAAATGTCAGTGAAAGGGAAATAATTTAAGTATTTTTTTCTGTAGATTACATAACTGATATACAATATAGATTGTTTCTTTTTTCAAATTATTTTTTTAGAGGTATATGTCCTTTTTAATCCTCTTATGGGCGGACCCCATAACCCAGAGTTCATGATCTATGAGTACATGAAATATTGTAGATAGGTTAAAAAAGGTCACGTCAAGCAAAGATTTGAGAGGATTTTTGATACCGGTTTAAATATTTGGGTTCAGACAGATAATTATTTCAGGATATATGTTGTTATATGGCTTTATTCTATTTTTTTAAGGCTATGGAGGACAGTAATTTTTTATTTTAATTTGTTACACACAAGCTCCAAATTTTGACTGCTTGTATTTAGGTTATAACTAAAACCTTATAAAATTTGGTGAGAAAATATGAGTAGTTCTTCAGAAATTTAAAATTTAAAAAAAATTAAGAGATTTTAAAAATTTCAAAACTTTTCACACATGTATTTGGATTTTTTTAAAAAAATCGTATTTTTAACTGATTTAACTTCTTTAAGCAATCTATGCAAGCAATGTAATGTTTTATATGACAATTTACAAAATATGGGTAAACGCAAGTTTTATTATATGAAATTTTCAAGAAATTTAATGCCGTATACATAAAAAAAAACTATAATTTCTTCTTTCATCCTATCACTTTTACTACAATGCATCCAAGAAGTAATACTTAACATTAGAAGAATATTTTTGAAAAGTTTTGTTAAAATCCGACAAAAATGTTTTTGATTAGTCATTTAAAAGGAAACTCTTGATATATATATATATATATATATATATATATATATATATATATATATATATATATATACTATACTGAAAACGCAACAATGGTGCATACAAGGGGGTTCAGACCCCCCTCCAAAGCCCTTGATTGTTTTCCGATTGAATATAATTTTAAATGTATAGTACACAAAATTTAATTATTTTGTTATTAATGATTAATTTTTTATTAATTAATGCTAATTATTTATTCAATAATAATTTTTTTTCAATAATTGTTCCCGAACATCGACAAAATCAAAAGGAGCATGATACAAGAATGGTGAACTTTCGACCTCGGCCCTTCCCCCTTGAAAAATTCCTGTGTGCGCTGCTGTATATATCTTTATATATAAAAATCTTCTGAGCGTGTGTTTGTCACTAAACTCCTCCTAAACGGCTGGACCGATTTCGATGAAATTTTTTGTGTGGGTTCAAGTAAATTCGAGAATGGTTTAGATTCACAATTCGGTTCGATATCGCAATTAGTTAAAAAGATATTAATTAAAAACTTTCAAAAAATACAACTCAACATTCACCTGCATTGTTGTAACAACGCTACTCCTTTTAACTGAATGCTTTAACACGTGAGAAAAAAACCTTTTCATATTTTGACATAAATCACCAAAAGGGTCGCTAAGTCGCCAACGTGGCTGTATTTGTAATTTTTTTAAGTAATTAGTTTTAATCAATTTTTTTAATTATAGTTAAAAATTATTGTATTGTCATCCAAAATAATCATGTACATTACCAGCTTTAAAATGTATTTTATTAACGATTGAAAATTCCACCAAGATAAATAAATAAATAAACAAACAAACAAATAAAATATGTATAGAGATCGTGAGCTAATAGTAGGAATTGAAAAAACGTAAGTTGGTGTCGAAAATTGTTTTTTCAGCCAAACTGGCCAAACCCGGTATTTATTCTTACGAAAATGCAGACGATTCCCGCTTTTTAGCGTTTTTAATTAATATCTTTTCAAATAATCTTTATATATGTAATTCTTCTGTGCGTGTGTATGTAACTAAACTCCTCCTAAACGGCTGGACCGATTTTGATGAAAGTTTTTGTCTGCTCCATTGAACTCGAGAATGGTTTATATTTATAATTCGGTTTAGAAATGTTTATTTAATTAATTCTTTATTTATAAATTGTGGATCTTGGAATGTTTTACATTGGATCCGGCAGACTGCTCTACGATCGCAGTATCGAATATTCAAAAATCTTTTATTTTGAGTTTAAGATGTGTGTACAGGACAACGTCTGTCGGGTCCTCCAGTATATATATTGAAATTTATGTATAAAATCACAGCCTGAAATAGAGATAAGTTAAAAAATAAGGCTAGAGATAATTTTAAAATTGTGGCATCAAATGAGTGAGTGTTTGTTTAGGTAGCACGAAAAAGATACGGGAAGGCTATTGGTGGAACTTGTCATTTTAAACCATAGCCAAATGACGAGGAAGACACCTGAGCCAAACTAAGATACCACTCCAACGGGAGGGCTTTGAGCTTGGTAGATTCAATGTGCATCAGCCCCTCTATACAACGGATCTTCAGGGCACTTGGGCTTGAAGCCATGGCACGCATGCTACGAGCTCATGAACATAACCACTTTACTACCGCGGCCACTCTTAATAATGTATGTGTGCCAACAAGAAAATAAATACCATGTGTGTCTATTGCTATAGTACAACTTAAACAATTTACTCAAAAAAAAAAAAATGCTAAAAAAGCAGGATTTCACTTGTCTAGAAATTATATAAATCTTGAAAGGTTTTCTTTTAATTCTAATTTCCATTTCCTGCCGAACAACAATTATTTTGGATCCAAAATCAAATCAGTCTGTCAAATAATCACTTCCATCGCTCGAATTCTTCTAAAAAGATCGAATCCGATTATAAAATAAATTTGCATACCGATTCTTATATCCCTGAATTCAAATGCTAATTTCAAATTCTTCAGAAACATTTTTTCTTTTTTTTTGTCACTTATGATTTTTTTTTTCTCATTTCATTTCTCAAATAAAAAAAATAAGGAAAAAAAAAATATATTTTCCATCTTTTTTTCAAATTTGATCGCTTTACCAACAAGACAAACAAAAAAAAAAAAAAGAAAAGGAGGAACAAACAAAAAACAGGGGGAATCTTCCAGAAAACTCTAATAAAAACGGATTCATCCAAGAAAATCCCTTTTTTTATTATTGCGAACTGCACGTTATGAAATATGACGACCTCGGTACCGAATGCGGAGGGGGTTCAGGGATGCAGAACAAATTCCAAGCAAAATGCAATGCCAGATTGGGAGGGATGTATGTATGTGTGCAGATGATGAGTAGATATCGTTGGAAGACACGAATTATAATTGGATGCGTGGCGGGCCTGTGTCATCTGTCGAGTGGGGAGGGGTTAAAGTTCACGAGGGATGTAGCAGGAAGAAAAAAAAGAAGCAAAGCAAAGTACAGATAAAATAAAGACTTCCGGTCCAGCGGCCTTTTCTGGGTGCCTTATTTATTACACTCCCATCCAACATCGTGATTTTATTTGTTTGGTTATACTTGGCTTTTTTTTTCTTTCTTCCTTCACCCACACGTTGTGGTCCCTGTCTGTCGCCGCCAACAACCCAAAGTTTTGATCATCGACAAGAAGAAAGAAGTGATGTAAGACTATTTATCTTTCGGCCTCAGTCTATTACTTGTGTTGGGTTTTTCTTCCACCCCCTTCCCCCGGGACTGTTTCTGTTTTTGTTATTGTTTCCATTCAGCATGTGCTCGTGAAGTGAAGGATCTTTTTTGATTGGAAGTCCATATTCCAATTATTTCACAGCTGGCGACGTTTCTGGCGTTGTTTGGCGTCTTACAGAGGATTTGTCGTCTTGTTTCATCGCGAAATTTACATTGATTGAGAATATACTGAATGTGTGTATATTATTAGATATATTAACCCCCCTCAAATGTATCGATGCTCAGTTTGACTTGAAGACTTACTTTGGGCTGAATTTTAATATCGAAAATTTGATTTATTTTTTGTGTTTTCAGGAAATAATAAATACGATATGTTTATTTATTATCTTGTTTGTGAATATGAGGAACATTTTTGACGTATTTCATAGAAGAATTTCCGCTTACTGCAAGTTATTATTGACAATCAATATTTCAATTATTGTAGATATGCCTTTATTTTATTTTCATAGCTTCTATCACCAAATAAAAAAAAAAAACTTGTCATGTGCTTTATTTACATTGCAGTGTTTTAAAGTTAAATGTTGCAGTTAGTTGAGCATATAATATTTTGTTGCATATATTTAGTACCTCTATATATGACAAATAAATGTATGTTAATTACATCGGGTTTTATTTAAAAATGCATTTCAGTAATTAACATATATGGACTTAACGTTTCATTGTTAACAGTTATGTGGAATGGGCTACATTCATATATGACATCTAAGTCACATTATAATTACAAACACGTGTTTACAACCAATGAGTTCATAAATTTATGCAAAGTCATAGTCACATGATAAATATAATTATGAGTTTCCAGACAATCATTTCATACGCTTCAGTGTTGGCAACTTTTTCTTTTTGCAGATTCTTTTAGATGAATATACACTCTGTCGCAAAAAAATATATGCACCCAGAAGAAATCAAGCTACAATCACGAAACTCGGCAAGAATGTAGTCTGGTAAGAGATATGCAAATGATTAAAATTTCGAAGCCAATGAGACAAGGCTAAGTGTGCTATGCGCATATTAGTTGCGCAACTGGGAGAGTTTAAAAAGCATGAGTACGAGCGCCGTACGGCTATCCAAACGAATCTGATGACTTTGATAGACGATATTGAGACTTTGCCTCTAAGACGTAACCGGCGGCAGTACGAGCAGCTGAGGGACTTTGATAGGGGCCGTATAATAGGCCTCAGAGAAGCAGGTTGGTCGAATAGACGTATCGGCCGCCACCTCGGTCGGAGCGATATGGTAGTTGCTCGGTGTTGGCAACAGTGGATCACAGAAGGTAGAGTGTACCGTCGCGGAGGGTCAGGACGTCCCAGGAACACAAAATGATCGCGAGGGATCGTGCAATCAGAAGAGTGGCTAACCAACAACGTCGCTAGAATCGATTCAACGCCACTTACCTCCTTCCAGACATCCAGTGCCATCAAGAGAAACCATAAGGAGACGACTGACCGAAGTTGGCTTGAGGAGCCGACGTCCGCTAAGACGCTTACCACTGACCCCACATCATAGGCAGTGTCGACTGGATTTTTGCCGACCTCGGGCAACTTGGAGTGTGACAGACTGGAGACGTGTCATCTTCAGTGATGAATCCCGATTCAGTCTCAGTGCTGATGACCACCACACACGTGTCTGGAGGCGCACCGGTCAGCGGTCCGATCCGGCATTTATTGTCGAGCGGCATACAGCAATTTCACAAGGTGTGACAGTGTGGGGAGCAATTTCTTGGGACACACGATCATCTTTAGTGGTCCTTCAAGGCACTTTGACAGCTCGCAGATACGTGGACGATATTTTAACGCCGATTGTGCTACCCATGCTATCAAGTCGCCCAGGTGCCATTTATCAACAGGATAATGCTCGTCCACATACTGCGCGACTCTCCCAACAATGTCTTCAAGGATATGACGTCCTACCATGGCCTGCCAGGTCACCAGATCTTTCGCCAATAGAGCATGTCTGGACGCGCTGGGAAGGCAACTGCAGCCGTCCCGAGATACAGGAGAATTAACTGCGCAGATGCAAAGATTATGGCAGGATCTTCCACAGGAGGTCATAAGTGATCTAATTGAATCGATGCCACGCCGAATTTCGGCTTGTATAGCTGCCAGAGGTGGCTTTACTACTTACTGATTTTTAACCTTTTGCAAGCTGTAACCGCTTAATAAAATGATATTTTGTTCTGAATTTTTAATCATTTGTTTATTTTCATATACACTACATGCATACCAAATTTCGTGAATGTAGCTCAATTTCTTCTGGGTGCATATATTTTTTTGCGACAGAGTGTATTTTTAAACAATAATAATAATGCATACAGACTTGATTTAAGGGTACACATTTAGTAAAAGTTGTTTTTTTTAAAATTTATAAACAATTTTTGTTTAAGCACACATCTTTATCCAACTGTCAGATCTGAAATTCTATTTGGATATTACCAGTAGAACTTGAAGTACAAGTCTAATGCCTGCTTTTAATTCAATTTAAAACACGTGATTGTGCTTATCACGTGACTGTCATGAATTTAGTCCAATGAAAATTGTTAAAAGTTCGGTAGGATTTTTTGAAATTAAAAATCATTATTTGTTTTGATGCAGGTTGAGCTCCGGAAGGCGGAACGTATCATCCTGGCTCATCCCGAGTGTTGCTTGGGCACTGTGAAAATTTACACTGTGCAGTTGGTCTTTCCTGAATTTTTCACATATGCTTTTTAGGGTTTCGAATAATTGAAAAGTACCACTCGGCAAAAAGAGGACGTCCTGCTGCTGAGCAACCCCTTCATGCTCGTGAAAGACATTTTGTTGACTACATTCTTTCAACAGAGGGGGAGGGGGAAACACTAATCCAACACAGTATTGTATTATTTGCTGCTCAAAGAGAGACAGTAAAGGGAAGAAAGTAAGATGTAACAAGATTCTATTGTCCAGATTATGTGCAGTGACGCATTTTCGAATATATCATACACGATCAAATTTTGATTAATCCTGTCATAATCATTTGCGTAAATGCAAAAGATGTACATAAAATTTGTAATTGAAAATAAAAGCTAGGTATCCTAAGCTTTATATTTATAGTTAGTGTGAACTGAGACTCTTAAAGTCTAATGATTTTTGCCGTACAAAATGCCAACTTTACAGGTAAATTACTCATATATTTAAATAGAATTATTTTATATTAGTTTTTAGAAAATTTTATATGCGAATGGTGCTATTATGTTAAAAAAATATATGCATGTTTGAAAATATGCATAAAAAAATGGACATTTTTTAATCCATACTCCAGAACCAAAATGAGGCTGGAAGGGGTTGAAGATAGGCAGTTTGGGAATTGGGAGGTAGAGAGAGAGAGAGAGATATCAAAATAGGTAAGTAAATTTCATCTTTTGACGATGATTTAGAAGTACAAAACCTGTCACTAATATTCACTATCCATCTCCAACATAATGTACATCTGAGCAATTTAAACTTGATTTTCTTCCGCTATAAACATCAATTTAATTTCACTAGATTCACAGATAAAACGAGCTTGAAATATTTACTAGTCTACTATTATTACGTACTAGTCGTTTTAGAACGACTCTTAAACACGATAAATTGCTAGAGTCTCCCTCCTAACGACCGTTACTCTCGGCCACAATGAGTCTTCCAGAGAGTAAGGACCAAGCTATTAAAATTAAATTTATTGCATTAAACATTTGATATCATGAATTCGTTTCCATTAGTAGTCGCTGTATAGCTACGGTGTAATCAATGGACATCTAGGAAGCCTAGATTCATATTAAACTAACCTGTAATTTAAAGATCTGAAGACAAAAGTGTCATTATACGTTATAATGTGTAAGCTGTATAATAAATCCGGTATCGCTCCCTAAGGAATAATTTTCCAGTTCAGTTATCTTGCAGCGTAACGAGGCTACCGTGTTTAAAATCGCATTTATTTGACAGAAGAGAAAACCCTACTGTGCAGAATGCATTTACGTATTATTTAGTTTACAAATGATAAATAAGATCAAAGTTGAATCTAGTGTGTTAATGACTTATGATCGACTGCACTTTAAAATAAAGAAATTACATTTTACATATCCAGCTCATGAAACTGTTAAGGAATATGTTTAATACTTTTTTAATTAAAAATGATACTACTATGTAAATAACCCGGATGAAATAAAATAAAGAATATTCTTTTTTTCATACATTAATGCAATCTGTAGCAAACATTATAGCTACGAGGGATGATTAGAAAAAAAAAAAAAAAAAGGTTACAAGCCGCAGCATTTGAAAAATATATATTATAGAGAATTTTTTCCACCAGAGTGGAGACATATAGAGTTACTTGTCATATAGATGGTGTGTGGGTAGGTATTGAAGGTCCCCAGACAGTTCAGGACGATTGAAATGCCAAGGCGTTTAGAAAATTTGTCTCGTATGGAAATGGGAGCCGTGATTCGAATTTTATGGGCAAAGAATGTGTCCACATCTGGCATTCACAGTCAAATTGTGGAGTGTATGGTGAAGAAGCAATGAGCAGACAACATGCAGCGAAATGGTGTTGCTCTTTTCAATCAGGCTGACAGAATGCTGAAAACCGCAATATGGCAGGTAGCGGCCAGTCAAGTTCTTTAGCGACAAAAATCAACAAGACTTGAGTTGAAGAAATGATCCAAAATGGGTAAAATCTCACCAGAGCTGTGACTGAGAGAGAGAGAGAGAGAGAGCTATGGTAGCGTGTAGTATATCGTTTCGGTTTTTCTTAGACAGTGCTGTGAAAACATCCGCCGAGACCTGGTTCAATTGACAGAGGCCTGGTTTCTGCCAAAACCGATTAAACAAGTTGGCCCTGCGTTCTGAAAAATGCCTAAATAGATTTGGTGATTATGTCGAAAAGTGATAGGCACGTATGCCTCTTAATTTCCTTTTGGTATATTTTCCATCTATTGTTATTAAATATTTCTTTATTCGACTTGTAACCTTTTTTATTGATCACCCCTCGTATAAAAGGTCAGTTGATTTCGTCAGGTACGAGTGATCGTAGTAGCCTTGTGGTCAAGGTAACGGACTCCTGACTGGCATGTCATGAGTTCCAGCATGCCAGCTCATTGTCGTCACTTGACCATGGTTAAAAATTACGAGGTCCGTATCCAAAAGCACTCGAGTAGCTGAATAGAGCGATGTTAATATTCACTGTATCACTCATTCGACTGGAACGAAAAAGCTAGTCACTACTGCCTCAGATTGTAGGAGGCAGAAAAGGCTCGAAAATCAAATAAGCGATAAGGTAGAAGAGCTAGTCTGAAACGAGAATGGTAAGAGATAGAGAAGGTCGTGCATGGAAGATGGTAATCTGATAGCATTAAAATAAAGCTTAAATATATTTATCTGTAGCCTGACTTTTTTCGTTCCTAGTAATTTTTATATAAATATAATTCTTTAAATCTTAAATTTGCATACCATAAAGAAATGCGCTTAGCTAAATACAAATTACGGAATGGATTAGTGAGGGATTGCAGCATGGGAACTACTGAAGGAGGGTGAGAGATAGTTTGGAGATGCCAGCTAGCAGAATACTAGCAGTTAGCGTCATCGAGAGACCATATCCAGGTGCTGCATGATCTCGCTTTGTCGATACATGTAACTGCCCCATTTTTATAACTAGAAGAGGTTACATTTCCACCATGAGAGCCAAAATGAATCCAGGAACATCTGAAAACCCGATTGAAAAGCAATGGATCCCACGGATGCATTACATATAGCACCAATAGACCGCCTCCTATTTGCAAGGTGAGTGATGTTCAAACCACGTGCAATCATCAGAAGGTGTATTTATCAGCATCCGAATTATTGACCACATTTTGCCTCCCCGAACCAAAACTGGCAAGATAAGAACTGAAGGAGGGGGATGGCTTGAAAATAGTGTGGGGGCCGTAACAATTGGAAGTCCCTGGGGAGCCAGGGAGGTTGAAAACGGCTCTGGGTCTATTTAACATTTTGTTACATTAACCATATTTTAGCATAAACTTGAAATATACATACGTAGTTTTAAATTTTAAAAGAAATTTAGAAATTCGTAATAAAAATCAACATTTCCATTGTTAGTGAAGCGAAGCTTGTATGCGTAAATTGTTTCTAAACATAAGTTTTCTTTACGTCATTTAATATTGGGAATGCATTGAGAATTAATCTTAACCTTTTCTTTGTACAGTGTTGATCATTGAAATTAAGAATAATAAATTGAATTTTGATAAAACAAAATGGTTGAGACGAAAAAAAAAATATCTTCGTTCATATTTATTGTATTGCTCAGATTAAATATTACAGTTTAGGCATTTATTTAGGCCAAAACATATTTAAAATGGAACTATTTCCTCAAAATTTCCATAAAATTTTTTCTGTCATTATTAATGTGCAAAAACAAAAATTTTACGGTCAAGAATATTATAAAACCCATACGCCGCTTAACGAGTACTCGTAAAAGACAGTGCTTGCCATCAACATATTAATGTCTTTGTAGAAATATGTACCAACGTATATTTATGTCAGTGAAAAAGTTTTTCTTAAGTAAACTTTGAAATAATAAAAGTTTAACACGCAAACTTATATGTATATGGGGAATTTGTCTTGCGTTAAGAAAGGAACAATATAAGAGAAACATCATTTGTCATTTCAAAAATTTCTTTGACATTAGCAATATGTATGAGACCCACATATGTTTAATAAGTCCAATCGACAAAGAGGACCAAGATGCTCGTATTCATTACTCAGAGCCTTCCTCAACAATAAACTATTCAGCTCTATGCAAATTTTTGTCATTTTCTTCATTAAGAATGTCTTTCTATCAAAAATACCCGCCACATTTCGAACTCGATTAATCATGTCAGGAGTGGAACAAGCACTTTCCCTAGCCAGACATTTTTACTTCAGGGAATTTCGAACGGTATCGCGGAGAGAGCGGAGTAGAGTTGTCACGTTTCTGCTTCAAAAATTAATGACCTGATGTTGACAAACGCTATTCAGCAAGCGGAAGTGTGCTTGGAGAAGGGCAGAGAGTTCTGGATTGACGGTGAACTGAACACATATATCGGGAGCCATTCTGATAGCATTCAAGAAGAGAATTTGCTGCCATCAATCGCTAAGAAATTCCCGTTCCGTCACACTTCACAAAAGAATGTTCGCAGGATGTGTGCTGGAGGAAAAGAGGTGAAAGAATAAATAAATAAACAGATGATGTCTGTGACATGTTTCTGCTGAAAGGGGTTTGGTGTATATAGATAACAGAACATGATGCACTAAAAAAATGCTTTTTACATTTTCAATTTATTCTTATTTTAAAGGTCACATTATTTTTATTTAAAAACATGAAAAAGCTAGCAATTCATGCTAATTATTTGTTAAATATCGGATCTTGAATTATATATAATAAGACCAAGCTTTATATTGTGTTCATTCTTAAATTAATATTATACATAACACACAAAAAAGTGTTTTATATATTTTTTGAAATTTTTTATATTCATAAAAGTTTTTGTCTCTCTTTTACTTACTTAATTAAATTGTATAATGTATAAAATTATTATATCAAAGAACTAAACACTAAATAAATTCATGTTTTTTCCCCCTCTTTTTGCTTTGTTCTTACCATGTGTTTTAGAAGTATAGCTAAAAAAATACTTAAGAAGTATCAACCTTTATCATTGTAGTGGGTATAAGAAACTGAATCATATATGAAACATTTTCGGACTTGGCTTAAGGAGTTTTGGTGTTTAAGTATCCGACTACTTGCGACGACTTTTTTTTAAAAAAAAATGGAGATATGACGATTTTTTTTGTGGTATTCTAGATTTAATTATTGATTGCACATTTTAAGAAAATACGCTAAAATTAAGAAGAGAAAAATAAATTATTTTTACTAAAATGGGAAAAAATGGGTAAAAACTTACAAAAAATTACGTAAACTGAGTCCATTCTGTACAAAATGTTTGTGGACAATTTTTCAACTTTAATGTGTTACTTTGCTGTTCATTTTTGAAATAACCTTCAGGATAAGAGATATTTGAATTTTTATAAAAACTAGAGTACTTTATCCTCTATCTGAAACTTCTTCAAAAAATAATGATTATATTCACAGAAGGGACTGTAATTTTTGTAATAAAACAGTGATTGATAAATCTGAAGGTTAAAAAACTTCTACTATTATACAGAACATTCATAAAAAATTTAAATTTATTATTTTCAAAATTTTTTGAGTAATCGCTGTCCCCATTTTAGCAATTTTAAACACACACACACACATTTCGGGATAACGCATTTTAAAGTATGACATCTTGCTTAAAGTAGTGGCATTTGCTTTTATCAAAACTTGTAGTTTTTGTTCTAGTGAATGGAAAATAATTAACTTGGTATTTTTATATAGCTGGTAACAGGGCCCATAAAATAAAATTATAAAAGAAATTTGTCAATTTTTGACAATATTCACAGTTTTAAGGTAATCGGGTTATAATTTTGGTCGTTGCAGTCCTGGAAAGAATAAGGAGCCTTTTTATAATTTTATTTGCATATTCATTGACGATCATAAAAATAAAACAAGCAGTTTCATAAAAAGCAAAACGCGTGGTTTAAAGGACATTCACAAAAGCATTCTTTCTTCGTTTCAGAGATTTTGGCTTTTTTACAGTTATGGTCAACTGGAGGCTGTTAGAATTATAACTGTGGTAAAGCCTGTTTTGATTGAGCCAAATATGCGGGTGATGTAAGATTGCAGTTGCCTGTTTTAGAAACACTAATTTGTCAATCTTTGGGAGATAAAGTTGGGGTTATTTCCGGTTAGGTTGATAAACTAAAAATTAATTATCATGCGAACCCTGAAGGGTTCAAGATCGTTATGAATAAAAATCTCTCGCAAGAAAATTTTAGTGAATTATTACATATACACTCATGGACAAAAAAAATTAGCGCACCAAGAAGGAGTCGTCAAAATGAAACGAAATTTTACATACCTAATTACTACTTTAATATGATTAGTAAATCAAAGAAAAAGGATAATTTATTTCAGAGAAAAAGGCGAAAGAACGGAGGATTTATTACCCTGTTGAACCCCCTCTAGCGCGAATGCACGATGCGATACGATCGGGCATTGAGGCATACAAGTCCTGTATTTGCTGTAACCTTGCCTCCAGTTCGTCCAAACTCGTGAGATACATAACTCGCATTCCCAAAGGATACCAGATATGCTCGTTTGGAGATAAATCTGGGGATCGAGCAGGCCAAGGAAGGGTAATAACAGTGCGGAGACAGCCCTGTGATACCCTCGCCGTGTGCGGCCGAGAATTGACTTGTTGAAAAATGGCTCCTGAGAGCCGTTGCATGAGTGGAAACACATGTGGCTGCAGGATGTCATGGACATACCGCTGAGCTGTCATGGGGCCAAGGATCAATACTAGGAGTGACCGTGTATTATAGGCAATGGGACCCTTTACCATCACACCAGCTGTGGGAGCAGTGTGTTGCTGTAAAGCAAAGGCAGGATTGAGGCGTTCACCAAGGGGTCTTCACACACGAACACGATTGTCATCACTGCTGAGATTGAATTTGGATTCGTCGTTAAAGACGACCCAGTTCCATTACGCTGCAGTCCAGTTTCCTCGTTCACGGCACCACTCCAAACGGTGGCGACGATGGGTGGGCGTCAAGGGCAGCACACGTAATGGGCGCAGCGATCCCAATTCTCCTCTCAGCCAGGCACCTTCGTATGGTTCGAGAAGACACAGGGGCCTATAGCGAAGGTGCTTCCTGTGCTGGGATGGTGCCCGATGGAGCACTTGCCTGTACGCGTGCGTTTCTTACGATGTGGCGGTATTCTCGACGACTCGTCTGTCAAGGGTGTCCTGAACCTGGTCTTCGAGTAAATGACATCTCTCGGATCCACTGGTCCCAACACCTCCTCCCAACACAATCAGAACTGCCTAATTGATGAGCTACTCGCCTATCCAACCACTCAACTTCAATCATGCCGATGATTCTCCCCCTTTGAAACTGTAACTGCTGTTCATATTGCCTTCGAAAACGACGTAATGACATGTCTACCTCAGCTTTTCCTTTATAAACGATTTAGCACACTCAAACAAGCTTTGGTTACCTGTTTTATACTCCACTGAGAACGACGTTAAACGCCCTCTACCGGCTAAACCTAATGCGCAATCAGGCTGTATTTGTAATCATTTGCAAGTCTCCCAGACATGTACCTTCATTCCAAGTTTCTTTACGATCCCGCAGTTACTTTTTGATGCACTAATTTTTTTGTCAATGTTTATTTTTATGCGAAGCTACCGTTTCTTATTACATGCGAAATAATTATAAATTGCAATTATTAAACTTAACTTCAATTGCATATGCAATAATTTAATATACATAAATAAAGACTTGTTTCTGTTTAGATTAAGAAAATAAAAAGGAATATTTGTTAAAAAATATGATATTTTCATTTAAAGAACTTTAATTTAGAGAGTGAGAGAGAGAGAATTGTATTCTCATTTCATTAACATATCACTTTTACAATATCGGATGGTTGTTGCACACAATATTACATTGATCTATTTCGACATTTATATGAAAATATGACATTATTTCTAATTTTATTGACTCATTATTCCCATTCAATATCTTGATAAAAAATAATTTTCTGGAAAGTAACATATTTTTTTTATAAATGCATTGTAATATAGATATATTATGATCAATATCAGTTGTATCATAAAATTACGATTATCAAAAATATTTGGAATCTTGCACGTACATACACATATATTTAGACACACAACTGAAGTGATGAAACTTAAATATTTAAGAAGAACAAAAATAAAAAAGGATAATAATAAAACATCAAAATACAAATATAAATTATACAATAATAAAATTTTTTAAATAAATTTGAACTTATTTTTAAAATTTATAAATTAAACAAGTGCATATCTTTCTGGACTAAATACCGAAAAATTGGGGTTGAGAAAATTTGATGGTACCAACCTTTTCATATTGCAACTTGGCAAATTAAAATGAAAATATTCATATAATGAATTAAAAAATCTCAAAAATCTCAAAAATTTAAATGTTTAAAAATTTAAAAGTTGGGACAGGCCCACTAGTTAGATTTAACAAATATCGACTAAAATGTATCAAAACAACAATATAGTTTAATTATAACATCTTAATAACAGGAAAAAAAAGTCCCCAACGACTCAGTGAAGAATTTGACATCTTAAAACTAAATCAGTGCTTCTCAAACTTTCTATACTCTCTCTCTCTCTCGCTACCCAATTTTCAATCATAATCTTCATCGCGCCCCCCTTACATACAATTTTGATGCAAATCTACAATACGACTTTAATTATAAACCGTACAAATTATCAAGATAAGTTCTAAATTTGTATATAATTTTATGACGTGCCCATACAGTCACTGGTAATTATTAATCTAGTTCTTGACTTAATACTGTTAAATTAATTATGAAATATATGGTGTGGTACTGATACATTTGTAAGTGTATTATATCAGTGTATATGTGTATTTTATTTTTTATTATGTCAGAATGTATTATTATAATTTTTTTTGCTTCCTTTCAGTAAATTAATAACTTTTTAAATAATGTTTGTTTTCGACTTTTTAATATACTCGCGCCCCCTTGTAGGGTTATCTCGCCCCCCAGGGAGGTGCATCTCACAGTTCGAGAAACGCTGAATTAAGTAAATTCGTAACGCTTCAGGACCAACTCTTTAAACATTTCTAAGAGTTCGCAGATTTTTAAATGATCTAAGTAATTAAAAAAATGTACACATCAATTATTAAAACACTTCATAAAAGATGCAAACCTAAATAAATTTATTACATACAACATGCTTTGCTAGAAAAACACAACTATTTAGAAATGTTTACACTGGTTTATATGTTTCGCAAAGTGTAATATGTGTGTAACATAAATATTACCTTTATAGCAAGATTACCAACAAGCAGTCTTTGTGAACTATTCTTTTGTGAAGGGGTGAGATATTCGAAACAGAAATGTTCTAACATATAAGTATAATCAATAAATCTATTTTGTAAAGAATTTTAAAAGATTTTACAAGCATTTTTGCATAGTTTCCACAATTAAAATAATTTTTTTTAAAGAAAATTAATAGGATAATATCATTTTGTAAGCAATATGTGCGATGAATTTCCAAATGTTGTTGATTTTTCAATTTCATATGTGTTATTAAATTATCATAGTAATGTTAGATTTTTTTAAATATTGATATAAGTAAGTTACTCCAATTAGGGACTCTTGTAACATTATCAGTAAATAATACGATAAAATTTCTTATATCGTAAATATTATTGTACGGTTTATCAATAATTTTTTTATCGAAATCCTAAAACCGAACTACTCACTCACTCACGCACGCACGTACAGAGGAAAAAAATGTTTGTTTCTCAAGTTTTAAAAGCCAAACGCTTAGATAGAAGGCTGTAATAGAAGGCATAGAATATAAATTACTCAGACGCTAGGAATATAGCAAAGTATAGCTTTCCATGTCGAATGAAAACCGTTTAATAATAACCAAAGACAAGTTTAAAGCTAGACAACAACAAAATCCAACAATAGGGTAAGTCTAGACATCTGTTTTTCATGGATAAATGAAAAACAAATTTTGATTTAAAATTAGTTTTTTGTTAATTGCCTAAGTTAATTTTAGCTTGATAGTTTTCAGATTTGTCATGATTTTTGTTTTAAAGTAGACAAGAATTACTTCGGCAATTTTTTAAACTTTTGGTTGAAATTTTTCATATTTTCTAGAAACATGATTTAAGGTGTGGCTACATGAACTAAGTGAAAAACTGAAATGACAAATTTTTATATCTTTATGTGAATTAGACTAATGCTAACTATTGTGGTTTTTAATTTTTTCTTTTTATGTCAGTGAAGTTTTAATTCTTTTCCATGATTATTAAACCTGGAATTACAAATGTTTTACTAAAGTGATTTACACAAATAAAGAAACTAATTGAAAAGAAAGATAGTCTTAGAAAAACATCCTTTATAAAATATAAAGCATTTTTAGTGTCACCCTTTTTAAATGTTGGATATTTATAGAAATGAATGAGGTTATTTTTTATAGCTCTTAATACAGCTTGAGGTTCTTTTCAACAGGGGTTCTAATTTTATAATTAGTTTATTTAAAAAAAAACGACCACACACACACACAATTAGAAATTTTTTTAAAGGCAAGCATAACATTTTTTAAATTTTTTTATCTAGCATTATATCTACAGTTTTCATAAATTTTAGAAGTCTTTACTTTTCAATCTCATAAGATAAGGAAACAGAATTTATTTTATCACAATGTGAAAAACTCTTCACTAATCCACTTTTCCTCTAATCCAGAAACCGTTTAGTTGTTATAAAGTTGCAGTGTTCATAAACCAAAGAAGGGAGACAAAGAACCAAAATTGCAAGAATAATGTAAAAGAGAACGAAAACGAAATTAAACTTTTATGTGTAAACATTGCTTCGTATATAAGATGGGTTTCTTTAAAGTTGGCGTTTTAAAATTTACAGAAAACTGAATCAATGAGTAAGTTTGCCTAGTTTATATCTTACCAAGTCTCATTTTATTGCACCTAGTAAAGTTTCAAGACCCCGAGCTTATTTTATAAGCTTTAACAATTTATTTTTAGATGGGTTACATAGTAGATACTCTATCGAATTTTTAACTATACGGCGCGAAAGATTTGTAGATTTGAAAAGTCCATCAAAAAAAAATTAGTTCCTTAAGTGATTAAATTATGCAATGACAACAAAAGGAAAAAGAAGGAGAGATAACACTTAGTATTTTGATTTATTATTAACTAGAATATCGATATGCAAGATATTTTATTTTAGAATAAATGAAATACAGCTAACTAAAATAACAACTGTTTTTAGATAGTATAACTATTTATCTCTCTATACAATTTAGTTAAAACTTTAATTTTTTTTATGAATTCTTTGATAAATTAGAGAATTCAGATGCAGATTTTGTAAGACAGCAAATTTTGAGCCATAATGAGCTGTTTTTGACCATTAAAAGGTAGAATATTTAATCTTGAAACTATTGTTTCTAGAAAAATTGGGTATATGTATGATGTTGTACCAGTGTTTCTTAATCCTGCAATTGTCAAACTTATCGCAAGAGTTTTAGACAAAAAATTTAAATTTCACAGACTTTGTAACATTGAAATAGTACATGTGATTATACCTTAATGGTTACTAAAAAATCTTTCCTAATTTAGTTTTTCTGCGTTTTTATTTGTTACTCTTTTTTCCCAATTGCATTTGACGTTGATTCTAATTGGCTTCAAACTTCCCTTAAAAACTACTTTTCTTTGAATTTCATTGGACGAATATGAATGGTTAATTAACCCATTTATAATTTGCAAGACAATATATATTTGTCAACAACAGAGAAAGGACAGGCCCCCAAAACGAAAAATTTTGCCGGTGAACATTCTTCAGAAAGGAATGTGACAAATTTTGGCTTTCTGTCAAAGATTTGTTGCCTCCAAAAAGCGGGAAAGGAATTAAAATTCTTCTGCCTTTTGCATCATCAGGATTCCATGAATTTACATTTTAGGATTGACAGAAATCGAGACCAAAACACGAGAAAAATTTTTGAAAGTTGTTTCTGAAATGTTAACTAATCTGACGTTTTTTGAATCTCGTCTTTGCTTATTTTCTTCAAGAGTATGGGATTAATCCTCACAGTGAATAAATTATTTATATAAATAGTTTTTTTTTTTGGTATTCTACAACTTTTTTTTTGTACTAAACTATGCCGTCAACCAAAAAAGATTGAGAAGCATTGTGTTGTATAGCATGCATTACTTGGAAATCCAATGTTTTCTAATTTGCTTCCTCACATATTTCATTCATGTAACTAAATATTAAGTCAGAAAGCACACACAGGCGAAATTATAATTTGCGTATTCAAGTCCGACTTTCAAAAGGTTGTAAAAAAATAACTGGTCAGAATAGCTTACAATTAGACCTGGACATATGCGAAGAAACGGGAATTTGTGTGATGAAAGAAAGAAGTTCGAGAAAAATATCCTCAGAAATTGGTAGTTATAATATTCCAAGACTCAAAAGCATGATATGCGCACCGCCTATTATACATGTTACATAATACAAATAGATGCAGTTCTCATTAGTCGGCGTATGAGACACACATTAGTCATGATTTTTTCAATGAAGATTTGAGCTGTGCTTGTGAAGCTGTTGCATAAGAATGATGATTTTGTGTCAGTTGCTCTGGAGAAGTTTTGGACATTATTGGGTATGAGGAAACTATGATCTGATTTCTTTCAAACATTTGCAGAGAATGGTTTATAAATTCGAAGCGATTTGTTCGTTTGGCAAATATGGCAAAGGACGGAAAACAATTTATTTATTTCATATCAGTGGAAGATGTGGCTGTAGCATTGCATCGCAGGAATGGACTAGTGATTGTGTAGGAATGTACAGTACTTGCAAATCTGCCAGAAATTTAGATATGCCTGTAAGCATTGTTCACAAATTTTTTTTGAAACATCTTATAAGGTAATCCATACAAATTAAGCATTTTCATCAACTGCTTCCTAATTATTTGCCGATACAAAAAACTTTCACTCAATTACTTCTCGGATGAAAGTGAACAATGCAGGCTATGGAATATTTTGTAGGAAAAAAAAACTCACTTCTAGCTCGATGGATTCCTCAGCAGTCTCAGTTGTAGAAGATAAATAACGACGACGCTAATCCTTTCACAAAGGATTCCTTACCTCTTTACTTCGCAAAAGTCATTGGTGCATCTATTGTCTGTGCAGTCTTACTGCAAGAGCAGGGATGGCCAACCCAAATGACCTTGCGGAACACTTTCGAAAAACTTTATAATCCCGTGGGCCACATATAAAAATATATATCTTTACATTAGATTTGGACCCCTTACAAACATTTTATTGCAGTGAAATTTTAAAACGGAATGAATTATTAATATCTGCCCCACGGGAGATTAAATGATGACTCTTGATTATTAACAACAACTTTAATTCAGCGTAAAAAGATTCAGACAAATGCCATCAGCTTCGTGCGACGAGAACTTCAAGAGAGAGAGACAGAATATCTACTGAATATTCTACACACAGATTATATAACACAAAACTCAAAAGCTAACAAAACGTTGCCATCGCGAAAGGGCTTAATACAGTAGATGGCGTTGGTAAGAAGCACGATAATAAAACAATTTATTATACAGAAAATACATATAAAATAGGAAGTGTAAATAATAATAATAATTGAATAGGAATTAAACACAGCATATAAATGAACATACAAAGTACATTAATAATAAAAATACAGAACAAGAAAAAATACAATTCTCTCCAAACAATTATTATTTTCATTATCTTCTTAACATGTATGAAACATAGATAATTTAATAATAATAATGCAGTGATGAAATATGTCTAACTCTAGTAATAAACAGCGCGATAAAGTTACTGGAATCAAGCGTGATGATGTGGGGGTATCGCTGCAATGCAATATTGCTCACTTCTAAGTATGTACAAAAATAGAAGAAATGTAATCAAATAGAAACAGTTATGGGACATATTTGTTACAAAGCACTACACTAAAAGCAAAAATTTTGTACAAAATAATTAGATTTTGTAAAGTAGTAATGAATCTCGCGGACAGCAAAATTGTTCAAGGTGGGCCGCATGCGGCCTGTTGTACCGTCAGCGGTGAATGGTATAAGAATCTTTTGCACAAACAGATTATATTGTAGAATTCACCAGCGTGTATATATGAGTAGGAAGTTCTTTTTGCAAAATATTGTTTGTACGTTGCAGCTGTTGAATATTAATTTCAGAAATGACAGAATAATTAGAGAATATATTTGCAAATTATATTCTTTATACAAATATTTGAAAAATCGGAGCTGTGTTTTCCTTTGTCCAAAAACACTTATCTTATTAAATGAAGTAAGCATTTGTAATATTAAGCCAAAAACTTATAATTTTTACTTTTCAAAACATTTTCCAAATTTTTAAAATAAATATTACGTTAAAAAATTCTCAACCCCCCATACATATATTCTAATGCAGGGATGACGAAACAGTGGCTTTTGTGCCACTGATGTCTCGCGACACTATATTTTGGGCACGCCACCAATCAAAACGGTTTGCATTTTACTTCAAAATAACGAAGTTCACTATGAAGTATTACGAACAAACACTAGAGATCCGCAGCAATTTTCAACGAGATTTTCTCTAAGCGTACAAGTTTATTATATATCTTGATGTGACTTCATTTGTTAAACTGAACTTGTCCCAATTCGATTGGTTGAAAATTGACAAATTTGACATACAACTGAGAGAATGATTTCCTTTTTAGTTCAATATGTAATAAAAAATGTGTCAAAACAATGAAAAAGTTTAAATTGATAGAAACTGAAAAAGCATTATACACTGGTGCGCAAAAATTAAGGACGAGACGGTTTTTTCAATATAACTGTGTACAAAAGCTTTACAAATCAACACATTTAATACCCTAAGATCCTCAATACGTATGGACATGTGTAATGTAAGCAACACTTACTAAAAGAGAAATCAGAGGAATAAAAAGAAGCTTTATTGAAAAAGTAGCATGGAGCGCAATGCGACTGAAGGCCGAAACATCCCTGTGATGGGTGTCCAGCAAGAAACATCCGGTCTTTAGTAGGGGATATGATCTCCCCTCACTGCTAGGCAGGTTTCACAGCGTCTGCCCATGCTGAGAATGAGGGTGTCAATGAGTTGTTGAGGCATTGCTGCCCATTCGTCTTGCAGCGCCAATCGAAGCTCCCGAATCGTTACTGGTGGTAAGGTACGAGCTGCCAAGCGTCTGCCTAGAAAATTCCATACTTGCTCGATGGGATTAAGATACGGAGATCGTGCGGCCAATCCATACGTTCAACATTCTCACTCTCTAAAAGCTGTTCGGCAGCTACTGTGCGATGGCATGGTGCATTGTCGTCCATGAAAAGGAACTGCAGACCCATAGCGCCTCTAAAAAGACGCACATATGGAAGAAGAATCTCGTTACAATAACGGGTCCCGTTGACTGAACATGCGTCGAAGATGTGAAGGTCTGTACGACTACCAAGCATGATGCCTCCCCAAACGAGAACACCGCGACCTCCATACCTGTCCCTTTCAATGATATTCGAGGGATGATTGCGGCTTCCCCGCTCTCTCCGTATGAGTATGCGATGAGAATCGCTACTCAAACTGAATCTGCTCTCATCTGTAAAGAGTACTCGTCCCCATTCATTGTCTCTCCAATTCCGGTGTTCCCGTCACCACAAAGAACGCCTTCTCCGATGGACAGGCGTTAAAGGTACACACCGTACTGGGCGTCGTGCAAACAGACCACCACCGTGCAGTCTTCTGGCCACGGTAAAACGCGATATCGGTCGTCCAGTCGCCTGTGTCTAGCGATTTCTCCCGCTGTCTGCCGCCTGTTTCTTCTGGCCTGTAAGACAATGAATCGGTCATCTGCGGGTGTGGTTCCTCGTGGACGACCACTACTGTACCCCCGGATAGCTGTTCATGTAGTTTGAAATTGTCTCCAAAGTCGTGAAACGATGCTGTGAGCGATTCCAAACTCTGCTGCCACACTTGTCACACTGCGGCCTTCCTCCAACTTCCCAATGATTCGACCTCGGGTAAAAGCATCCAGATGTCGTCTAACAGATTGATTATTCGCCATTTCTCGCTGAGGCAGCAACTCGGTGTGATTTTAACTGCTATACGGCGTGCAATCTCTTTGCCAGAAATACTGATCTTACACCGACAACATGCTTTATACTACTCAGACTCTCCCCCATTACGTCTACCTGCATATCTGCGCATGTGCTACCGTACATCATCTTACTTAATCTCCTGATTGGTCTTTCTGTCCGCTCTGCCTCTTAGTTCTGCTGATATGCTAATTTTTCGACTTCATCCTTAATTTTTGCACACCAGTGTAGGTAACAAGCAGTATAGAGAAAAATGTTAATAATGAAATTTTTTGGAAATATGGAAAACGATTCCAAGCTCATTTAATTTTTTGAAGTAGTTGAATCCTGCTATTTCAACCATATTATCATCTGCTTATGCCTACGATTTATTATTTTCAAAGATGGAAAAACATTAAAGACTCGCTTAGAAATCGTTTGGCAGATGACTCCAATTCAGCGTGTATTTTTCTAAAAATAATATTTTACACTCCTAATATAGGTTATTTGTCATCTAATCCACTACAACAGAAGTCACACTCTAAAGCTACTTTAATTTGAATTACACGTACAGTAGGACGTCGTTTATCCAAATCAATTGGGACCGGGCACCTTTCGGATACGCGATTGTTCGGATAACCGAACACCGAATGCGATCCATGCAGTATATGAAACCGAACACTATACGAATATTGAAAATCATCATATGCGGGAAAAGTGCTTGAAGAAAAAGCAATATAGGTGCAAAATGTCGCAATTTTACCTTTGTTGCGGAAAATTATCAGTTATTTTTCGCTGTACCATTGTACACCTTCATTTTTTCAATGCAAAATATCCTATTCTCCTTAGAAGCAGTAGTTTCTGATTGTTGTTTGTATCACTCCATGGTTGTCTCTAACGCAGAAAACACGTCAGCATTTGATGGACTCTTGCTACTCTCGTTGTGTTGTCCTTGTATTCATCCGTTTCATCGTCGAAAGGGTCGGGAATGGAGGTCACAATCTCGTCATCATTTAGCATTTGAAATCCACAGCCTTCTGCATCGCATGCCATCCAGGTTTCTACATCTTCTTCGCATTCTTTAAATCCTGGTAACGATTGGACAAATTTGGTAATCTCCTCCCTGTAGTCGCCATTGACCATTTGATTATCAAATTACACAACTGGAATTCTTTAAATATACCTGACTTTGGGTTTTCCAGTCACTGTTGGCATTGCGCAAAACAGCTGTTGAGCATTGCGCTTTTCGAAAACGTATTCATATAAAGTACATGTAGTTGACAAAAAAAAAAAAAAAAAAAAACTGGCTCGGATATTTGACGTTCTGGATAATAAACGTTCGGATAAGCGACGTTCTACTATATATAAAACACACACAGTTATTACTATACAGAGAGAAATGTAATTTTTCGTAGTAAATAAAGAGTTTTGAGTTCTTAGTATTTAGTTTTATTATTTTCCAATTTTCCAGTCAAGATTCTTTGACGGCGCGTTGATATCTCATTAAACATTTCTTTGGAAAGAATGGCACGTTGATCTGTAAAGGTTCTCCAGCCCTGTTCTAATGTATATATTTCACCTGATAGATTTACCCCTTAAAAAGAAAATAATATGCAACTTCGAATATTCAGAAAATACAAAAAAATTATATATAAACTCTTCGAAACAAACTCTCAATTTTTGATCAAAAACTTTAACAACATCATAAAATATTTTTATATAACCCTAGAAACTTGAATTATTTCTTTATCCTTTCATCAGAACCATGGCTTCCCGAGGTATAAACACTTCTCGCTTCAGCCATCCGAAGGGTCTAAAAAGACTTAAGAATTGTTTCAGCCTCCCCCTCTCAAACTGTCTACTCGATGTTTGTGCTGTTCCATCAACCCTATCCCCCTGAGACTAAAGAGGATGGACGTGTGTACCCTACATGCATCTTCCTCGGATTTTTTCCGATCACATCTATTTTATCTCGTCATCTTTATATCGGTCTCTATCTCGATTTTCTTTTTACTACGTGTTTTTATCTATCTATCCATCTATCAACGAATAAACACAGATATATCAGGATGAGGTCTGCTATCACTAAAATGTTCCCAACTTTAAATTTCTTTATATACTTGAAAAGTAGAAATGCGTACTGGTTGATGAAATAGCAATTTTATACTTTACGTGGGGGTAAATAATAGAAACAAGTAACACAAAATGAAAAAAAAAATAAGTGAATTCCTACTTAGATCAACAAAGAAAATTTTTTATTTTAGCTACTTTTTATTAAATAGTTACAATTAATATAAATATGTATATACATATGACAGAATCACAACATTAAGTGGTAATTAATTTTTATTAATTATCATTAAAGTATCGTATTGTCATCCAAAACAATCATGTCTATAAATTTTCAGTTCAACTGAATAATGCTTTAAAACGTGAGAAAAAGGCATTTTCAAGTTTTGACACAAGTCGCCAAAAGGATCGCTAAGTCGCCAACGTGGCTGTATTTGTAATTCTTTAAATAACTAGTTTTAATCAATTAGTTTTTATTAATTATAATTAAATTATTGTATTGTCATCCAAAATAAAATCATGTATATAAAATTTCAGCTCAATTGAGAGCTATAAAATGTATTTTATTAATGATTGAAAATTCCATCAATATAAATACATAAAAAAATAAATATATAAATAGTGCAAATTAATAGTAGGAATTGAATAAACTGCAAATACTTTTTCCCCTTTTATGTATACGAATAATTTACGAAGAAATTGTAAAAGTACAGTCGAAACTCCATATTACGAACCTTTGTATTGCGAATTTTTCTATATAGCGAATTTTATCCTGGAACGAAGAGCATTTCCCATTTTTCTTCGTAAAATAACCACCCAATAGCGAAGTTCATTTTCTATATAACAAACTTTTTCTCTTGTGATTCAATTGTTTCATCTTTATTTTTTAAGTATTTCTGGACATTTCAAGTTATTATTTCTTTTAACTCATTTTATGATAGTTATAAATCTTGAACTGGTTTTAGTAGATACCTAGCTTGCCGAGAGCAAAAGAATTCTGAATTTAACCCTGATGAATCAGTTCATTGAAACATCTTCGATATCCCCTTTCATTTTCAGCGGAGTTGTCGCATGTCCTTGAACTAATTTCCGTTCATTTGTAGTGTTGATCAGTCGTGTTGGTAACTTCGTTTTTTGTAGCTCGAAAATGTCAAAACGTAAGTGCTTGAGCATTAAAGAAAAATAATTAATTCCTCAGGAAGGGAATAAAGGTGACAAGAAACTTTCCTTGCAGTTTTTCTTTCTTCCTTTTTGATAGGTAAGATATGTAAAATAAATATTATTAATTTACAAAAATGTTTGAGCAATTACTTTTTTTAATATATGGTTTTTATGAATTTAAAATTTGTTTTAGGTGGTTTATCATGAAAATTTAAAGATGAGCATTTATGTAACAAATTTTCAATGTACTGGACTTATTTTCGGTATTCGGAGACTTCGTTATATAGAGGTCCGACTGTATTTATATAGATATATACAGTCGACTCTCGATAATTCGAAGTTGGAGGGACCAATGAAAAGCTTCAAATTATCAAGAGGGTAGGAAAAAACTCTCAAAATACACGAAGAGAAGTTTTTTCTCTAACACATTTAAATTTAAAATTATGTAATAAAGCAACAATTATACATAATTTTTAAAGTACATTTTATACAGTATAAAAATAAAACAGAAGTTAAAAATCCTATATTAAAAGAATACACTTATGTCTTGAAAACAACTATTAAAAGAATATAAATACTATTTATAATTAATCCTTTTTGTCGAAAAATCTTATCTTTTTTTTTGCTTTAAAGCATTCAATCTAACTTTGTCAATAGATTTTTCTAGAACAAATGAAGCCTGCAAAATGTCTGTATCAACATCATTTTGAAGGATTGCGTAGTTTGTTTAGTGACACTTTAGCTTCTGACAGAGTTACCGGAGCTAACTCCTCCGATTGGTCTTCATCACTTTCTGTATTATTGTGGTCCAAAGCCTCAATTTCAGCGTCAGATAGAGCTCTCCATACAGCAATGTCCGTGTCAACCAACACGTAGTCGTCAAACGTCAAATCTTGTTCTGGAAGAGCTTGGTTCGGCATTAAATTCAGTGAATGTATCGTCCACATCAACCAGATTCAACCACATCAACCGAGGGGAAGCCTGACTTTTTAAAACAGCTGTGAATTGTCAAAGGAGTAACAGCTCTCCAAGCCTTGTCAATCATGATCAAAGCTGTTAAAATAGAAATAGTAGTTACATTCTGCTGATATTCGAGGTTATCCAAAACGCTTTTAACGACTTCAGGCCGATAAAAAGTATTAAAATTATGTATGATGCCCTGGTCGAGTGGCTGAAGTTTTGAGGTTGAGTTTGGAGGGGAAAACTGAAGTTTCACATTTGATAAAGCTAGTGCGTTATTGTGCACAGTACAGTTATCTAAAAATAAGAGAATATGTCGTTTCTCTCACAGTTCATATCCGAGTTCAGTGAGACCAACCATTTATTAAAGAGTTCGGTGGTCCTCCATGCCTTCTTGTTTGAGCGGTATTTGGTAGGTAACGAGTTTATGCCCTTGAAACACCGATGTTTTTCAGATTTTCCTATGACGAGAGGAGTAATCTATTCTGAGCCGTCCATGTTTACAGCCAGTAAAATAGTTAATCTCTCCTTGCTATGTTTTCCTGCATGGCATTTTTCTTTTTTGAATGTAAATGTTTTTTCTGGCAAACACTTGAAAAAAAAGAGTCCGGTTTCATCCGTTTTGAAAATGTTACGTGGTTCGTGCTCCTTTATTAGATCCGAAAGCGAGTTCTGCCACTAAGAACAAACGTTAATGTCGACACTTGAGCTTTCTCCGCACATTTTTTTTGAAGACTATCTCATTCCTTTTCTTAAAATTTGTAAGCTAGCCCTCGCTAGCCGAAAACTCGATTCCCAATTCTTTGGCGAATGTTTTAGGCTTTTCTTTCAATAAAGAACCACCAATCGGAATATTCTGTCCTCGACACTGTCTCATCCATGAAACTAAACACTGTTTAAGACGTGGAAAATTACCTTTACTAATGCGTTTTCTCACTCTATTCCAAGATGCACTAAAGATTTTCTCTTTATTTTTCAGAATAGTGGAGAGCGAGCTGAGTGGGATTTCAAATGCTTTGGCTACATCGACCTTACTCTCACCTTCTTCAACTGATTCTATCACCTTTTGCTTTTCAGAAATTGTTAAGCACTTATACTTTTTAAAAGACATGTCGTTCCTTTCGCGTGATAAGTCGACACTGAGGTGAGGTGTAAAGTTTGGCCCAAGGTTTATCGAAATTAACAGGTAGGAAACGTAAATCACCACAACTTAAGTAAAATAATATTTTTAATTTAAAATTTGGAATCTAAAAGGGAAACAAGGCGTATTCACAGTTCACACTCAGCTACGGGATATACTTAATAGCAGGGGTCGACAACAATGGCACGTGGAGCAATTCTTAGTGGCACATTACCACTCTTTTTTTTAAAAAAATAATAGAATAAAGTTATATTTAAAGTTATATTTTATTATTAAAGTTTTTATATAAGGGTTTTATTTCTCGCTTTCAATACTCTGCCATGAAACGATTCTGCTGAATTATTTTGGATGTAGTTTGAGGGCTTTATTTAAAAAAAAAAACATCTTTTTAAATGTGACTCATTATTAGTAATAAATACTCAACGGAAATCAAAATTATTGTGCAATACTTGTAAAAGGAAGCATCACTTATTACTGCACAGTGAATAAAAAAGAAAGCAGTTTTTCCTTTATCCATCTAAAGCTTGGGTATCAACGGAAAAAGAAAAAAACAGATGACTTAGGAATAAAAATCAAAATTCTGCTTAGCAAATACCGGAAATATAATAAACAAAGTAGTTATTCTATCAACATGGACTGAAAATAAGTTCAGTAAAAAAACCACTCGTGGGATAATTAGGTACAGGAAGTGAATCTAACTTCATAATATTGAAGGTTCGAATTATCGAGAGTTTTATAGGATAACTTCGAATTATCGCGTGTTGTAGTCTGGCCAACCACAAATTTTACTTCAAAATGTTGAGAGTACCAAAACGCATGGTTTTAGTTCGAAACATCAAGAGTTTTTCTAGAGGCTGAGCATATACTTCGAATTAGCGAGAGGTTCGTATTATCGAAAGTTCGAATTATCGAGAGTCGATGTATATGTACATCTGGGAAAAATCGTCAATATGTGAATTGGAGAAAAAAATCTTGATTCATCAAAAATAATTACTAGGGGTTGATCAAAAATTAAGTTCGTTTTTTTCTCAACAAGTGTCTTAAGATATCCGACTACGTTCGGAACCATGATTTTAAAAAAGCGTACAAATGGATAATTTTCATGATATTTAGTGTCACTTAGATTAGAATATATAGATAAAATTGTCTTAAGGCCATTTTGAAAAAAAAATTATTTAAATACAATATTTCGGCAAAAAATTAACTTAGAACAAACTTTTTTTCAAAAAGTTCTCCTTTTGTGAAAAATGCTTCTACTATATAATAATATTTTGCCTGTATATAGCTCAGACCTCTGTACAGAGGCTCAACTATGATTTTAGAAAAATTCACATTATTTTCAGCGTTACCACCAATTGAAATAATTATCGGCGTTTTTTTCCCTTAAGATTTCTCCCCTCTGTTGTCGTAAAACATGGATAAACCCACTTCTATGTTATGTATTTCAAAAATTCTAGTTGAGACTCTGTACAGACGTCCGAGCTATACACAGGCAAAATATTATTATAATAGAAGCATTTTTCAGAAAAGGAGAATATTTTGAAAATGGGTCATCCTATGTTAATTTTTTTAAAATATTGTACTTAAATAATTTTTTATCGTAATACTAATCTTAAAACAATTTTATAAACATTTTTTAATCTAAGTGACACTAAATATCATAAATATTATCCATTTACACGCTTTTGAGAAATCACGGTTCCGAACATAGTCGGATACCTTAATTGCATTTTTCACTGCCAACCTTACATTTTACCCGCATTGCCATTATAAATATGGGCTGCTGATATTACAAGGCTTGTTTGTGAAAAAATTGGATTGATTCTACTCAATAGATTTTAGTTTAAACTCAGTTAAACATTTTAAATGAAAAGCGACATTTTCGGCATATTTCACTTTTCTACTGCAGAAAAGGTTTAGATGCTATTCAAGAAAGAAAAAAAGTATAACCAATGTATACTAAGAAATATTCGCAGAACGCTAGTGTCCAAACTAGTTTGCGAAATTTCTATCAAGAAATTTTGATGCTGAAAATATGCACTTTATTCTGGAAGTTCGGTTGAAGCTGATGAAGACAAAATAAAGGCATTAATTGATGTAAACCGATGAATAATAACTCGTGAGATTGCCGAGAGATTAAATTTTTTGAATTAATAGAATATAATACTTAAATACTTAGAGAAATATTAATACTTAACCACACACACAGCAATATTTAACATAAACTGTCTAAATTTTACAAAATTATAATTATAAGTAAAATTTTAGCAACTTTTAAAAGAATCTTTGTGAAGCAGAGGGAAAAAAAGGTAAACTTATACCAATATAAATGTATTACTAAAATAAACTATGTACAATTATGTAAGGAATGTACCAAAATTTTAATGTTTTATTGAAATGTAAAAATTAGCTTAGTAGCTTAGCTGCAACTGCCATAATTTTTTTTCCTAACGAAGGTAATACGGAACAATTGGACTTTTTTTTCAAAAATAAATATATTAGTGTTGTTAAACATTGTACATCTAGCTAATTGCTACTTAATTGCATTCATGCATCCAAGGAAAATCATATCTCAAAAAGCAATTTTTTCCCCCGTAACTTAGGAGAAGCTACTAACATCTTTCAAACGAACAAAGAACACCCGTTGGGAATAATTATAGTGAAACCGGAATGAGAAAGAGATAGAGAGTAAAGAGTGGTGAGAAAGGATAAATCTGTTTTACTCAGATAACTTGAAGCTTTTGTAGATGGTGCGCATAACTCTAAGAAAATAAATTAAGAACTTATTACCCTAGTGTGTTTTAGGAAACAAATTATTTTGCGTTGCAGAAAAGACTGTCTTTTCAAGGAGATAGAGTGGAGCTCGTCGCAAAAGGATAAGTGGTTAGAAACTGTTGTTATTACTAACAATTACTATTGAATAGTTAGAAAAGTTTCAAGTAATGCAAACATGGAAAGTCTTCACTATATCAACTAAGAAAACTAAAATATGTTTTCTTAGCCCACTAAGGCTCTATTAACCTCAACTAAAGTTAGACGAAATACAGTGATATGCTTGACTTTATCCCCCTCAGGAATTTACATTCATTTGATAAGAAAGGCTCAAAGGCGCCTATAATTGATTTTCTATTTTCTTTCGGAATTTATCATCTTTGGTCGTGCTCCAGTGGCGCCTTAGCGAGATCTTTCTTAATTTTGGTATTTCTTTATTTTGTTAACAATATCTACCTTTTTATTTTAATCTACATCACAGGCACACATTTGTAACATTTATTTAAGGGGTCACAGGGGTGTTAAAAATGTTTCGAGAGCACAAAATACAAACAATTTTCGACTACAGATAATTCTTTGAGATTAAAATGAAATAATTTGATTCTTTCACACATTTCTTATAAAGGAATAAAGTTTCAAAAGAGTATAAAATATCTAAAATATAATCATAATTTTAAAAATAATAAGCACATATAAAAATAAGAAATATTTTGTAAGAAACAAATAGTGAGTTTTACGACGCGCATGATATTTTCTGCAATAATCATTCTAATTACTAGCAATAAGTTGATTTATAAAGTCAAATATATTCTTATTACATGCTAGCTTATCTTATATAAATAAAAAAATAATATTTTTAAAAATAAAAAAATACATTTTTTAAATTTTTTTTAAAAAAATTCAATTTTTGTTGAAATATTTCAAAAAATTAAAAATTTATAATACTATAAATAGCTAGGATTTGAAGATTATGATAGAATTTATAATTCTGTAAAGTTTTATGCATCAAAGTATGATAGTTTTTGAAACGCAATGCGCGTAATTGAAAAAAACACAAACTGAGAAAAAGGGTTTTAAAGTTTTAAAATTGAATTTGAGAAAATAAATCTTAAAACTTACATGCTAAAATGCTCCAGGATCATAAGATATACATTCCTGTTCCTGAAACAGCTCAATTCTTTACTCTTTTTAATTTTCTTGGCTCTGCGAGCTTCAAAAGATAATTCTAAGCGCCTCTGTCTTGACGTAAAGATTCGACGATTGTCACGTTCAGTAAGGAACACACAAACATTTCTGTTAATTTTCAAGCCAAATTTCTCTAAAATAGAAATAAATATTTGATTTCCATCATTAAAAACACTGGTTTCTAGATTTGCAGCAATCTCTTCAATCTGAAGACTAGAACCAATAGTCTTAGGACAAAATTTCCAAATTAATGAATTTAAACTTTCATTAGGATTCTGTGTCTTACCTCCTAAACATTTCTGCAGGAGTGCCGGATGAGATAAGTCTGCAAATACAGGCTTAATTACATCTCGAACAGCTTTAGCAAATGAGGGTTTGTGTTTATAATTTTGTAAATTATTATTAATTGCGGCATTATACTTACACCATGTATTTGGATTTGTAGGACAAAACCAGTGCATCGGTTCATCATCAGTGCTGCAAGAATGACCCCAAACAGCCCAAATGGCTTCCCGCATTTCCTTTACACTAGTAGAATTGCATCGAATAGCATTACCATAGTAATGCGCAAGTTTATCAATTAAACTATCAGTTAACCTACCTTTACCGCCAATAGTTTTACCATCAGATAATTTCTTTTTACTATATACTAATTTAAGCTTCCTAAGTCTTGTACCCATTCTCTTTTGTACATGGCCTACACATTCTATTTTCTGAATAAGATGGTCATCACCGTATGGCTTGTTTTCAGAAAGGGCATTGAATGTTTTTGTGTCGCCATCTCCTATGTAGTTCGAATATTTCAGGTTGTGAAGCTTTTCTGATCGATTAAAAATCCTCAACATCCCGTCAACCTCCATCTGACCAGCAGAGCCAGAATAATTTTTTCTACATGAAATCTTATGCGCTCTTTGCCATTTATTGTACTTGATACCAAACTTTACCCCTTTACAACTGTCGCATCCTTTGCAAAATGAGGACAACACTTCCCTATCCAAAACCTTACCTGTTTCGGCCCCTATTACAGTACATACTCCAATCAACGATGAATGTCCTCTTTTTTTTCCAGGTACCATCACCACTTACCGTTAAAAGGTTATCAGGTGACGAAGAATTTTCTTCGACAGTTGCCCTTTTCATGCTTTCTTCAGCGACTTCCTTCATAACACGTGAAAGGTTATTATTAATAACATCATATGATTTTTGTTCAACAGGATTAGGAAGACTCATTACAGCACAAAAGGTTTTTAATGACTCTAAACCTTGGCCTATGCATCTCATTGCTAAAATAGATCTTCTGTTAATTTCTGGAGCATTATTTTTATTCCCAGTGTTTTCACAGCTTGAAAAAGTACAAACACTCCCACAGTTTTTACAATGTATTTCAAAATTCGAACATAAACCACGAGTGGACTTTTCATTAATTGTTAATGGTTTATGACATTTTAAACAACATGATACTGATAAAATAGAGCTAAAAGTTGAAATAAAATCAAAAATACGATATCCTTTGAAGTTTTTTTTTTCACTTACCTTAACAAGATTTGACTTTAATGAAGTCTGAATTCCTGAGATTTTATTATTGGAAGCACACTTACTTGTGTCTTTCCTTTCTGCAACATATGTATGAGAACATACCTACATGAATTGATTCCCTCTAAATCTTCTTTTCTTAGGAAGTTTACCTGAAGGTCTACGATGAGTATTTTCCATTTCAATCGAGAATTTTCAATTGTTTTCAATGTTGATAAACGGTTTTAAACAACGCTGTTTTGAATTTAAGCAAACAACGTGCTAGCATTACCAAAACAGAATCAAAACACATTAAAAAAGCGTGTGTTGAGTTGCAAGCTTCCTTCTCAATTAAGCAAGTGTTTAAAATATTTCATGAGGCTTTTTAAAAACAGAAAAATAAAACGTATGCGGAAATCAAGAAAAGTGGGTGTGGCATTTAGCCATTTAAACATTGTTATTACTAAATTGCTGTTTGGAATTTTTCGAATAACTTTCGAAGTTTTTGTAGTACTATCACGTGGTTGGTATCAAAATGTTCAAAAGAAAATGAGGAACAACATATATTTTTTTCGAAAATTCGAAAAAATCCAAGATTAACACCCCTGTGACCCCTTAAATGATGGCTTTATTACCAGTGTATTAACCCGGGAGCAGACACGTACTTGATACTACCGTTAATATTAGCGCGGGGTGACTGAGTCACCTCAATCTTTTTTTTAAATTATTTTTATCGTACACGATAAAAATCTTAATTCAAGTGAATAGTTTAATTAAGAGAAAATATAGTTATCTATTTTTAAGCACTTTTCAATTTTTCTTTAATGATTTGAGAAAAAATATAAGCCAAACTGAACCGAGAAGTTTCAAATGTACGCGACTTAAATAAATGACTCAAATCATAGACACTTTTCACTTACATTACAGGAATGTTATTTGCTGGCAAAATCGTCATATTTTGTTCAAGTTATTGTAGTGTTATCGTCTTTTGATGATCGACAAATAGCATGTTGAACCTCTTCTTGCATGTGTTTTATTAACAGGGCGAATTGTGTCTTGTGGCTTCACATTTTTTTTAGTCTTATCTTTAGGTAGCATTTGAAAATTTTCCTTTCGATTCCAACGCTTCATGTTCCTCGCTTTTCTCAAATTTACTTCCGCTATCATGATTAATATGCATTATTTCGGCAGGTTCTTCCCTACTCGATCAGTTTCAACTTCCTTCAATATAGATCACACAGATGCCCCCATTTCTTTTTTATATATATATTCTGTTCATTTATATTTATAAACCGTAATCAGAAGTACAACACATCAATCAAAACCACTAACGGTGGTATTCTCAATCGCGAGTTATTGAAAAGAAAACTCACGGATTGGGTAACTTGCTTTTGACGATAACTTCCGAGTAATTCCCTTTTCTTATTCTCGAACTGAGGATTACCGGATCCGAGAATTATGCGTTCGCGAGATGTTAAACTCGTTGTGATTGGACACTGATAATCACGTGGTGTATTGTTTACATGTATCTTGGCGCAAGACTTTCGATTCACAGCTATTTTTTCTTCTCATGGCTAGTACGTCAAATAGAAGTAAATTTTCTCTAGTAGAGTCTTATTGAGAGAGAAAAATACAAGGAGATGTTATTCATTGCTAGATAACCAGGGCAGTTTACAATAAGAAAAAAGAAAAAGCACGGGATTGCTTGACTACTGATTTCAATCCAGGCAGCCTTTCCAAACGAAGTCGACAAAAGCTGCAAAATAAAAAATCGCAAAAACGAAGAAGCTTTAAAATGTTTAAACTTTCAGAACTGGTGGAGGAACCAAAAAGTTAACTGACCACATCGTTAGATGAATTGCTGGCCGCTATGGGTGCCCTGATCGAACCATTGCCGTATAGATACGATTATGATACTGCTGTTTCATCAGGATAAGTGTACATGGATTTTTTTTTGTCTTTATTTAGCTTTTAATTTAAATTTTCCGTATTATTCTGAATAGATTTTTCTGATAGTGATTTGTGTTTTATTACATAAATGAACTCTAATATGAATCACATTATGAAATGTTGAGTAAAAGTATCAATAATTGAACAAAATTTCTTTTCAAAATACACTTTTAAAATGTAAAAGTTAATTTTTCTGTCATCCAGGATTGCAAGTAACATGGTCGTAGAAAGAGTTAAAAATTCAGTTGTTTTGGTTTGATTTATAATTAATGTTGCATCTTAAAGCAATGTGAGGTCTATTTGCAATGAACATCATTTGAACATCTGTCAAATATCAAGGACAACACACCTGAATTAGTAACTCATCCTAAATTGCCACAGTACATCAACCTGAGGACTTTTAACGATGACAGATTTCAGGTTTTCAGAGGCACCAAACTCGATTGGCTATGAATTTGTGACCACGACCCTTTGTCTATTGTGCTCACAAATATTTGATTAGAATTATGTAAAAAAATAACTCGGGTTGTGTAAAATATATGTGTATTTTTCATAAAAAGAATAAAGATGACATGCACATCTTTTGCACATATATAAGAGAAGATGTAAATTATTACACCTAATTAAAAATGATTAAAAAGAATTAACTTGCAAAATCATGGATTTATGTATTTACGTAATTATCATTGTTTAATGTGTACAATGAATCAAACTGGAAAATGTACTGTGATTTCTCATTAAATTATAAACTGTGCATAATCCCCTTTATAGTATGAAAAGTTATGTATAAGGAAAGACTTACAGAAAAGTAAAGTTATTTAATAAAAGTAGGCAATAGCTTACAAAATTTCTTTTCAATGAATAACATTTATTTTAGTGTAATAATTTGTAGTATAGTAAAAAATTAATGTATCAAAAACTGTAGTGGCATATTTAATATTAAATTAACAATACTAATGTATGTGCTTTAAATTATACTAAATAATATAATTTATGTAATTTTTCTAAATTCTATCATTTATTGCAGCAGAAACTAATTGAAGAAACATCCGACTTCTCTATTTCTCATGCTTTCTTGTGGAAAAGTCACTAGTTTTTGAAGAAAATGAACTTTATTGTCATTTAAATAGTCAGATTTCATTTTATCGCTATTTATTATTGTAGCTGAAATTTATTCTATTGTTTGCTTGATTTTTAAAAGTATGAAGATGTCATATTTTTTATAATGAATTTTAACTTCAATAAGGTTTATTATACCTATTTTCAAAATGTACAAAATATGTTCACAAATTTTCAGGATAGTTTCAATTTTTTTAAAAAAATTATATTTTTTATTTTTATTTTTATTTACTTACTATTAGTTACTATAATAACTAATTGAATAAGGTTTTTTTTTGTAAAGTGAAATGTTAGAAAATGTCATTAGGAATGGATAGTTTTGAATTTTTTCTGTTAAAAAATATTTTTCTGAAAAATTGTAAATATTTTGTATATGTAAAATTTGTTTTCTGTTCTATATTGTAAAACATTGTTAAATGTGTGTGTATATGTAGTGTTTTGTGACAAATAAAATCAGATTAATACCAATAGCATAATTACTTTATTTCATTTTCTCTTTCTTGGCGCCTTAATTCATCTCTCTCTTGGCGCTTTAACTCATCTTCTCTCTCTTGGCGTTTAATTTCCTTTTCTCTTTCGCTTACTGTTCTGTGTAATAATTCTTTCGAGATTACCTCTTCATACTCCTTACTTGCTACTATCAACTTTTTTAAAGCAGGAACTTTCATTTCTTCCGTTACAGTATCTCCTAATTCTTCCACCAAACACTTCAAATCTACCTTCAAAGCTCTTCCTAAAAACGCCATTTCTCATCCACTTTTAAAATAAACTTCCTCAACTGTACAACTTATTAACAATTTACTAGAGATTCAAAATTGTTCACTTACTACTAAATGTTGGATACAATTGAATTAATCTTGAGAACAATTCAAAATCCTTTCTTCAAAACAGTTCTAAATCCTTAATCTAGGAAACAATTCGAAATCCATTGGGGTTTCCCCGCACAAATGTCAGTCGTGAACCCAGTTTATATTCAAAAACGAAAAATTCATTAGAACAGCACAAATTCAACATTTTATTTTAGCAAATTCCATCAACTACATTTTTTTGGCTCGTTGCCAAAGACAAAATACAAAAGTAGCTCGTTCAAAATATTATCTCGTGATCGCAAAAACGAGTAATTTAATAACATTACTGTGTAACCCTGACACAATCAAAATATAAATTGAAATTTTAAAATAATACGAGTTTTGAATTCTCATTGTATAACATTAAATCATGACATCAAACGTAATTTTTAGCTGAATCATGAAAAAAAAAAGTGTATTGAATTGCTAACATTGTCCCTATGTTAAGGAATGAAAACTGGCCTTCTTTCAAGTACTTTCCAATGTTTCTAAATCCTCAAGCAGAAAAAAATCGAAGCGGTCGTCCATATTTGCTTACAAATGCGCGAGTTACCCTCCGAAATCGGCGGGTTATCTTTGGATGAATAATCCGTGGATTTGGCGAGATCCGTAGATGAGAATAACGATGTTTCGTCAATCTGCGAGTTACCTCCAGTTCGGGGATAACTAGAGGATAACCCGCGATTGTGAGAATACGACCGTTAGTTGTGTTCGCAGGGGAAAATTGTAGCCTGTTCATAGAAAATATATTTAATGAAAGCTTCGCGCAGCTTTGCCAAGTACGGAACTTAAGACAATAAATTAAAACAATCATACTTGCATTAATTTTAATTTGATTACAATAGGTTTCACTCTTTCTGTGTGCGCTTAACATACTCAACAGTCATAATATTTATATATATATATACTCCCTTTGATGAACCCCTTGGCCTCGAATTTGCAATTTACTTTCAAAACACAGTATTTGTGAGCGATGTATATTTAAATAATTTAAAAATTTCTTTATTCATTTGAATCTTCTCATCTTTTTGGTGTTCTGTTAAATTAAGGGATCCCAACGGCTAATTAATTATTCTTATGGAGTTCTTTATGGTTCATATGGCTTTCTTGAATCCCCTGAGCATCCAATTAGAGTCTACTCACCATCGACCAACCAGAGATCAACCTCTAAGCTCTCACCCAAGCCCAAATGTTCTTTTAACTCCATGCAGAAGAAACCTTTAGGCACGCCTCCCGGATCTCCTCGAAACAACCAATGACCATCATGCTTTCGTTGTCTCCCACATCGAAGACCACCAGATATGGGTTTGAGGACTTCATACAGTCCAGATGCACAAATGTGAACGCCTATTTCAACGCTCATATAGATTTCTAAATCTAATTCTAATGCTATTTATAAGTTAAATCTGTGTTACTTGTTATATAAATATATATATATATATAAGTACAAACTATATCATTATCGAATACCATTTTCCGTAGGGTCAGAGCATTTTTTGTGATTACAATTATCTTCGTGCATGTCCTTTATTCAAAAATAATTTTGACCCCTACGATAATCAGTAAGTCGTTTGGATATAGTGGCACGAAATAGCACTTTATTCGGATGGGCTTATTGCAGCGTTTCTCAAACTGTGCGGCGCGGCCACCTAGGGGAGGGATAACTCTACAAGGGGGGCGCGAGCAAATTGAAAAGTCAAAAACACACACAAAAGATTATTTAAAAATTAATTTAACAAAATACATCTTTATATAATAAAAATAAAATGCACATTTACATTGATATAATGTACTTATAAATGTATCAGTACTGCACAAAGCATTTTATAATTAATTTAACAATAATAAGTTAAGAACAAGTTTAATAATTACCAGTGACCCCATGAGCAAGTCATATTTAAAATTATATCCAAAAATTAACACTTATCTTGATAATTTGTACGGTTTATGAATACCTTAACTGTTTATTAAAACATGCGTGATTCACTCCCCTATGCCTCCGTTTTCCACGTAGGTGCGTAGATGGGATGCATTGGGGTAGGAAGAACAGGAATAAATAAAGAAATTCTCTTAAATAAGTAAATCCTTAGCAAACAATGCCAAGATTCTTTTATTGCATTCCAAAGCCGGAAGAAAAATTTTATGGATAGCTGTGTCACAGAAAAAATTGTACTTCGGAAAGACGTACATATACGTTCGGGGCAATTAACGCCTTGTCTGAGCGAAACGTTTATATACGCCAGTGGCACTCAAGAGTTCAAAGCGATATTGTAGCTGTAGCGTGTCAAAATATAGTAAAGGGTGTTTTTTTAGAGGTATAGAATTTTAAATTGCAATAAAACAACGATGTATTATTCGATTGACATGAATTTTTTTATTCGAAAGATAATCCTGTGGCATTACCTTTTAAATATGATTTCTGGCATAGGACTGCCACGGCTGGCTCGGATGTAGTCCAATCTGGACGTCCAATTTTCGATGACTTTTTCCAACATTTGTGGCCGTATATCGGCAATAACACGGCGAATGTTGTCTTCCAAATGGTCAAGCGTTTGTGGCTTATCCGCATAGACCAATGACTTTACATAGCCCCACAGAAAATAGTCTAGCGGTGTTAAATCACAAGATCTTGGAGGCCAATTCACAGGTCCAAAACGTGAAATTAGGCGGTCACCTAACGTGTCTTTCAGTAAATCGATTGTGGCACGAGCTGTGTGACATGTTACGCCGTCTTGTTGGAACCACAGCTCCTGGACATCATGATTGTTCAATTCAGAAATGAAAAAGTTAGTAATCATGGCTCTATACCGATCCCCATTGACTGTGTTTTGTGGCCTTCATCGTTTTTGAAGAAGGATTCCACCAGCCCATAAAGCGCACCAAACAGTCAGTTTTTCTGGATGTAACGGTGTTTCGACATACACTTGTGGATTAGCTTCACTTCAAATGCTGCAGTCTTGTTTGCTGACGTAGCCATTCAACCAGAAGTGTGCTTCATCGCCAAACAAAATTCGCTTATGAAAATCGACCATTATTTTCGAAATAAAAATTTACAATTTGAAAGCGTTGTTCAGGCGTGAGTCTATTCATGATGAATTGCCAAACCAAACTGAGAATAAATCACTTGACAGCTGTTAAATCTGTGGCCATCTTGGAAAGTAATGCCAACTTAAACTATATCTGAAAAAAAAAACACTCTGTACTATAGAATCCAGTAGATTGTTATTGTATGAAAAGGGGTGCGATGAAAATTAGAATGGAATATTGGGTCGCAAGTATTGAGAGTTTGAGAAGCGCTGGCTTATTGTAAATGTTGAACTTTATCTTCTTGAATTAATAGAACTTTATACTGGTAAAACGAATAGTACAACTCCTATAGTTTGAAGATGAATAGTAATTAGATTATTATCTTAGGTACATAATTTTTTTAAACGCTTATCCACAAAATGTTTCACTGTTAACTTCTCCCAACACTGCTAAATATAATCACAAATAACAAAGTAGACTGCCAGATTTATTCAATTTTCTTGTTCACTAGAGCTCTCCCTTGCACTTATAATCAATATATCAGGGCTATCTGATAGGTTTATAGAATTTTGTCGGCACATGTTTCTGTCTAATTCTAATCCTTGTGTATTCGATCGAAAGACACAAATTAAAAGAAGAAACAACAAATAGTATGTCATTAATCCTTAAATATTCTTTGTGACGAGTCGTCAACAATCCAGTTGCAATTGAATTTATTTAAAAATCTGAATGTATGCGTTTACAAATACATGTTGATGATCATAGACAATAAATCATGTGTCATAGAAAACAGACATTATTTTTGGAGAGAAAGTAATATTTTTTTGACATTTTAATGTGGTGGGTGATAAAGTTCAGTGTGTTACTTGGAGAGAAATTTTCTATTTTCGAGTTTTCCTGTACATGAGTGTTTTATCTAAATAAAAAAAAAATTACTTCTCATCTGTTGTCAGGTCTAAATTATCAAAGTTTGCTGTTGCATTTGAAAAGTTTATTGGATTTATGCCAGAATTTGGGGAAATATTGTATGTTGCCAAATGTCTACCTACAGCTTTTTTCGAAATAAATACTCAAGGGTTTTATTAATTTTTTTATGTAACCTATGACTACATTCCTACAAAATACTCCAAGTTTTTTTAAAACTCAAAACGAAAAATCATGCATTATATTGGAGTTACTAATCAAAATAATTTAAACAAATATTTTTAGCATAATTCTGAAAACTTAATTATCCGAATATCTTCAAAATAAAGGTTAATTCTATCATTTAAAATGATTATCATTTACACATCATACTTGATTAAAATTATTAATGGGTTGATAGTTGGATTTGCAACTCGATAGTCGGAAATGAACTTAGTCGTAAATCTAAGAGATTTGTATTTGATTCAGTTCAGCTGGCCAAGCGTGTGAACCTGGGAAGCTTCGAACATATCGAATCAAAGGCGAGTTTCGATAAAACTTAGCTTAAAAACTGGGCACAATTCAAGCCAACATCAAAATAGGTCTTTATAATTTTTTGCTATTAGTCGGGTATATTAAAAAAACATAATTAAAATAGACCCATTTCTTTTTTACACAATTTTGGAACAACATGGTTCATCAATATACTTTTTTACACAATTTTTTTCGTAATGGCACAGATTTTAAATCAGTGATCCCCGAACTTACGAAGCTTCTGAATACCGTACCGATTTAAATCGTACTCCGAACTACCACCCAAAAGCCACCTGTTGCGCCCTCTAGCGTCCGCTATGGGAAGCTAGTTTTTTGTAAACAAAAGACAGGAAAAAGAACGGTCGAAAGAAGGAAAGACGACATGTAACGAAGCGAGCGACCGGAATGTGTAATGTAGCGGTTTTGTAGAAAATAGTTTTTAGTTTAGGAATTATAATTGTAAATAAACGTTAGAATTGCACACCAAAAGAAACCTCTTCGATGTCAAGTCCATGAGAACCTCTCATTTAATTTAGTAATGATCACATGGATATAAAAAGAACACAACACTACCATTTTTTTAAAAATTTTTTTTATTTGTTTATTGGCAATAAACCAACATTTCTAGTAAATATGAAAAACATTATAAATAAATTGTATGCAAAAAAAAAAACTGAAAATGCATCGTACATAAGAAAAAAAATTGAAACGTTGTTAATAACAAATAACAAGATTTTTTTTATCAAATTTTTACTTTAATGAGAAGGATGGAACTCTTTTATGTCACCAGCGCGTTTTTCAACAATTCCTACTATTAGCTCACACTCTCTCTATATTTATATATTTGTTCAAATTTTCAATCGTTAATGAAATACATTTTAAAGAACTCAATTGAGTTGATATTTTATATACACGATCATTTCGAATGATGTTACAGTAATTTAATTATAATTAATAAAAAATAATTGATTAAAACTTCTTATTCAGAGAATTACAAATACAGTTACGTTGGCGACCCTTTTGGCGACTTGTGTCAAAAATTGAAAAGATTTTTTTTCTCACATTTTAAAGTGCTCATTTGAGCTGAAATTTTTTATACGCTATTGTTTTGGGAGACAACGCAATAATTTAATTAGAATTAATTAAAATTAATTGACTGAAACTAATTATTTAAAGAATTACAGGTACAGCCACGTTGGTTTCATTCTTAGTGACTTGGGTCTTTAAAATATCTTTTTCCCTCACGTTTTAAAGCAGTCAGTTGAACTGAAATTTTATATAGACGATTGTTTTGGACGACAATACAATACTTTAATGATAATTAATAAAAAATTAATTGCCAATTAACGTTGTGATTCTGCCATATGTATATACATATTTATGTTAATTGCAACTATTTAATAAAAAGTAGCTAAAATAAAATTTTTCTTTGTTGATCTAAGTAGGAAAAAATTGACTTAATTTTTTTTTATATATTACTTGTGTTTCCTGTTGGGAATGCAGGTAGTGGCTGCCATTAGAATACAGTTGTTAAAGTATTCATTAGTGAGTTTGTTTCTGTACTAAATGGATTAAATTACTGATTGTAGCATAAACACACACACACACTGAAGTAACAATGCATTACACACCATTATCACACTACAATTTACAGTCAAAACTTAGTTTACAATTTAGTTTTGAAAATAACTATAAATATTTTTTTTCGTTTTAAATTAGGACAAATTTCTGCTTTTAAAGACTCCAATAAAAAATCCAACCAACCAACTCGTACTCAAGTTTGCGTTACGATATGATTCAGCGAATTGATGATATACTTTCCTGCATTAATGTCACGCGAAGTTTGCATTCAATTCTCATATGAAATTCTCCATCAATTTCCCTCGAAAATGAATCACATAAAAATGGCCCCATCTTGTCTAGACACGGTTGTGCCATGTTGAATCACCAGTGGAGTTTAGTTGTACCATTACTTGGTTTATTATTTTGTAGTCAAAAATAAGCTCTAAAGTAGATAAGACATATCAACTTTTTAAACTCCATATCGTGCTTTTAGTTTGCTGTTGTAAAATATTGCGACGTTTTATTTGTATGTTAATTCTTCAGAGGCACTTCCTGACATGTTATCATTTAAAAATATAACAAAGGAAGGAATTTATATTGCATAGTATCAATCGAGATTGGAATAATGCCATTATTCTTTTTAATTTGAAATTTCGAGAAAATTACATGCTCTTCCACTTAATTTGTATAAAAAATGTGAATCACTAATCCTTTTTATGTACATAGCTAAATATTTTATGATTGATCTTAGAAGTTAACTATACTTCAATCATATAGTAATATATATTAATACTGGTTTTAAATAATTATATTTAATAAAAATTTTGAAATACTATTTAATTCTAGTATTGAATGTAACAATAATAATTTTATTTGAGAAAAACAAACTACACAGTGATCTAATTTTAACAGTGATTTAATTTTATTTCATAAAATTAAACAGAACGATTACACAAGGGAGATAAAGAGAATAAACTCCCATTTTTAAAAATTTCATAGAAAATCAAATCATTTAGCCTATTTAAGGAGAAATCATCGAAAGTAAAATTAGCTCAGTACCTTACAACGTTTTTCGAGTCTTCAAGCTATTGTTTTTCAAAAATTATTCCTAACTATTCGTTACATTATTATTATTATTTTGCGAAAAAATATTTACATAGTTTTTTTTTTTTTGCAGAACTGAAAACTATAATTACCGTAGAAATCATATTACTATATTCGGAAACTTTTACAAATTTAAAACATAAAATGTGTGTTGTAGAGATACAATTTATATATTTGGACCAGGATTGCTTTAAAAGCTTTAAAAACTATAGTTCCCTTCCGATTGATTTATATATTTTTGATAATTCATTTTCATTTCTTTTAAGATATTCATTACAATTTAAGGCAAAACAGTAGCCTTTTTGAAAAAAAAACTTTTTGGAGACAGTAACAGTTAAAATAATTTGTTTTATCGTCAGATTGTATTATTAAGTTTATTCTGAAAGTAAAAAGATAGTTTGACTAGACATTGTCTTACAATTTAAAAAAAAAGTTGTCTTACAAATTTTAATAAAATGCTCACTTTTTAAAATTTTTTAGTCATTTTACGTTATTTCTGTTTCTCAGGTTATTGCGCACAAAAGTTATTATGGATTTAAAATCTATTCCTTTGTTGATATTTAATAATTATTTTTCTAGAAAAACCTGGAAAAAATTAAAATAGTAAATTTACATTAAAAAAAAAAAAACTAGGGATCTCAGCCCTAAATCCATACGAACTAGTATAGAACGTACGTTTGGGAGTATTTACAAAATATTTCAACTCTATGATGAACAGAAAAAAATAAACCTTAGGGATTAGGAAACAGTTATACCATCAAAATTGAAAGTGTGAGAAAAACGCATTTAAAGTTTGTAAAGGCATGAAACATAAACGTATACTGCCCGTACAGCTCTAATTCTTTAATATATTATGTTCTACATCAAAACACTATTTTGATTAAGTATATATATATAAGAATGAAAATAATTGTTCTAATCCAAAATATATTTTTGCATAGTATTGATAGCATTTGTTGCGACTACAGTTTATTCAGCTTAATCTTAACCAAATATTTTCACAAAAGTTTTGAAACTCAAAACATTTATGTACAAATTAATTATCATACTAACTTAAGCTAAAATAACCAGGTTTGTGTTCAATAAATTCAATTTTTTTCAGTTTTAAATAGGAAAGTTTAGGAAGTTTTAGATCTTGTTGTACGACTTTAAAAGGCTAAAATATAGTGCTACAATATGTTTGGTATAAAGCAGTTTGGTACATTAAATAAATATTCAGGTTTATCTGCAATATTTGAATTCAGAATGCTTGTATTTAAGCGTTTCTCAGACTGTGGGGCACGCCCCCTAGGGGTCGTCATTACGAGGGGGGCTCGAGCATATTGAAATGTCGAAAAAAGAAAAAGATTATTTAAAAAAATTATTAATTTACGGAAAGTAAACAAACAAAATATATTTTCACATAATAAGAAATGAAACCATATTTACACTGATATAATACACTTATAAATGTATCAGTACTGCACAATGTATTTTATAATCAATTTAACAATACTACCTTAAGATCAAGCTTAATAATTACCATTGGCTCTATCATTTTGTCATGTGCAAAACTATATACAAAAATTAACACTTATCTCGATAATTTGTACGATTTATAATTAGTCTCTTAACTGCCAGTTAAAACTTACGCGATTCGCTCATTTGTACGTATGCGGTGTGGTGCATTGGGGGGAGGCATAAATAAGCAGATCCTGTGGAACAGGTGCACTCTTCGCAAACACTGTTAAGGTTCTTTTATTGCATTCCAAAGCCTTCGGGATAATTTTATGAATAGCAGTGCACAGAAAAGATCGTACTTTGAAAAGACGCATATATACGTCTGATGCAATTAACACTATGTTGAGCAGATACGTTTATATACACCGGTGGCACTTAAGAGGTTAAAGTCGAATATATTGTAGCTTTAGCATCGAAGTATAGTATTATTCAATTCAATACATTGTTATCGTATGGAGGGGGTCGCGATGAAAATTATGATTGATTATTGAGTCGCAAATATTGAAAGTTTGAGAAGCACTGTTATATTCGGAAGTTTAGTTGCAGTATCAGCTGAGGAATGATTTTTAGAGACATCATTTTCAGTGTATTCCATCTCTTCGAAATATTGTTTCTCAAAGCAACCTGAGAAGGTTTTCCATGGCATTTTGTCAACAGGAAAAAATTAATGATGAAACTTCTAAGTTTTTATTTAAACTACTAGCTAACCTAACTAAGCTTTTCTGTGGCGTTGTTGTAATATGCTCAGTTAATATTATTTTAAGCTATTTAATGCAATCAAATTAATATTCCTTTACAATTTCGGAGAGTTGAAGTTAAGCATATATAAAACAAAACAATGTTTTTTATTTTGCATTTTATTCATCCTCTATTTGATTATAGTATAATCCAGGAATTGCTTACGAAGTTGTTAAGTAACAACAAATGAAGATTTAATTTCAAAAATGAGGTGAATAATGGTGATTTTTAGCAATTTTTAATACAATTTTTATCATTTTAAATTAGAACAAACAATAATTTCATTATAATTAATAGCGCTATCAGGTGTACATTATTTTTCGATAACATGTCTTTTACTAACTTAAATATAGATTTGACTATTTCTCCAAATGTTAGCATGCAACCTATAGTTGCCCATACGAGAAACCCAAATCCAAGCCCCAAATGGACATTGTTCGGCTTTGAGATTTATTTGTGGTCATCGCGGAGACCAAATGAAGCGTGAATAGGAGTCTTTTGAATGGTAGTGGAGATTTTCTGTCGGTATCAGTGGAATAGATTGCAACAGGACGCGCGCGATTTCTTCTTTTAAACTTTACATTCAAAATGGCTGCTTCAAAAAATTTCCTGGTAATTCTTTAGATGACTACACGTATACCGTTGCATTATCTTAATGGATTTTAAAGTTTAGCAGCAAAATAACCAGAGAATCAATCTTCAATCGAAGATTGTGTAGTGACATTCCTTATAAATCCCGAGAATTTAAAAACTCAGTTCGAAAATTTAGGGTTTCATTTTCATCAACAATAGTGTCGATTAATTTAAAAAGCAGTAGATCACCAGGTAACAACTACGTATCTGGAAGTTTATTTCGTCAACATCAACATATTTTCTGCCTAATTAACAGGATTACAAAGAGCCAATCATTATCTAGACAATTATTTAATATATCCAAGAAGACGCTCTCAATAAGTTCATTTTTTGTCTAAAGAATAGTACAGAAATTGTCTGGCAATTTGATTCCTTATGTATTGGGATTCAGTCCTACTTCACCGTAACTAATACCCAGCATTGATAGCACAGATTGATCATCTTTCCATTGTACTCGCATGTTTATGATCAAGCGAAGTGTCTCAACGTATCGCCAGAGAAACGATTGTTTTAAACATGCGTTTGTCTCGTGAGCAAAAGAAATGACTAGAAATGAGCGAGAAATGATTGGCAATGTCTGTCGGTAGAATAGCACACCGATTTTTTTTATTTCACTGCCATTTAAAAAGCCCTGTAAAGTGTAATGCTTCAAGTGAATGTTTGAGGGCCATCGTACATTTATGTGATTACGGTTGAACTCCTTTCCAATACCGTAGTCTAGCGTTTTTCAAACTGTGGGTCGCACCCCACTAGGGGAGCGAGCATGCAGAAAATACAAGGTTAAAAAAATTAATTTACTGGAATGAAGTAAAACAAAATACTTTCTGACATTTTAAAAATACAGATTTACACTGATATAATTTATATATCTCATCTGGCGATGTTATTTCATCAAAAATAAAAGATTCCACTTCAAACGCTCATTAGTTATATTTAATCCTATAACCGAATAAAAAAACTATTTTGTTTGCTTTGCTGTAATCCCACGATGTGAAATTTTTTTATATTACGTTTCTTTTAACCTAAAATATTATCTTCGAACTTGCTGGTGTGGTTATCTTCATCCCTTTTTTTAAGGAAGTTGTAAATATGTATTTCTGTTGCATTGTTTTTCCTGTGAAAGAGTTTTATGATATATGGTTCAGCACGTTGAGCACTTTGAAGGATTATTTGGCCATATTATTTATGAGTATTCTGAAGCATATAATGTGTAGTGAAAAACGTTTACACAATTCTTTTTTAGAATTAATATCCATATTTTTATATTGAATACACTTTAAACACGGGAGTGGTCACACGATATGCAGAGTTATCCAAGGCTCACGAAATCGGTTATTCTTGGAAAACTGTTTATTTGTTACCAATGACTTTGCCAGAGTATCCTCCAAAAAGACAGTCTTATTGGGAAATAAAATGAATTTATCACATCTCTCTCTTTTGGGAGTGGCAAAATTTCTGTATAATCTTGAGGTACTTGTTTTAACCGAGTTCCGGCGCGACCAATTTTGCTTAAAAATATTTTCTATGAATATACTGCACTTTCCCCTATGAATATTTTGGGGGTTTTGATTGTTGTGCTTTACGTTTTATTACAGTTTATAAATGGAAATGAGCAGAATATAAAGAAAGAAATGGGCATATGTGTGTATGGAAATTGAAACTGATCAAGCAAGGGAAACATTTTCTGAAGTGATGCATATTAATCATGATAGTGAAAGTAAATTTAAAAAAAAGCAATGATCACATGAAACGAAAGAAAAATTTTCAATAGTTACATAAAGAGTTCCATCAAGAAAAACATGAAGCTATAAGTGCACCGCAAGATACATTTTACCCTGTCAAAAAGACACAATCAAGAAAAAGTTCAACAGGATATTTGTCGATCATCAAAGGACATCAAAACTACAATAACGTGAACAAAATATAACAGTTTTGCTAGCTGACAACATTACTGTAATGTTAGCGAAAAGTGTCTGTGATTTGTGTACTTCAGTGCTTCTCAAACTTTCAATACTCGCGACCCAATATTCAATCATCATTTTCATTGTGCCCCCCACCATAAAATAACATTGAATTGAATTCAATAATACTATACTTTTACACTAAAGCTGCTACAGTAGGACTGTAACTTCTTTTGTGCCCCGACGTATATAAACGTCTCGCACAACCGAAGCATTAATCTTCTGGACGTATATATAAGTCATTCCGAAGTGTGATCTTCCTATGCACTGATATCCATAAAATTATTCCTAAGGCTTTGGAATACAATAAAAGGACATTGGTAGTCTTTGCAAAGGATTGACTTATTTTAGAGGATTTTTCTTATTTATTCCTTTTCTCCTCCCCCCCTCCAAAGAGACATCAAAATACACGCGTCTACGTGGAAAACTGTGGCATTGGGGACCGAACCGCGTAACTTATAATCGGGAGTTAAGGAATTAATTGTAAACCGTACAAATCATCAGGATAAATGTTAATACAAGCCCATGGGGTCATTGGTAATTATCAAACTTATTCTTAACTTAGTATTGTTAAATTAATAATAAAATACATTATACACTACAGATACATTTATAAGTGTATTATATCAGTGTAAATGTGTATTTTATATTTTATTATGTCAGAAAGTATTTTGTTTGCTTACTTTCAGAAAATTAATAATGTTTTGAATAATCTTTAGTTTTCAACTTTTCAATGTGTTCGCGCCCCCCTTGTAGAGTTATCACGCCCCTCGTTTGAGAAACACTGATGTACTTAATTGAAGTCACGCCCATTTGGAGCAATTTAGCTCAGTTTTATTGGATTTTTTCTCAAATTATCAAAGAAAAATTGAAAAGTCCTTGAAATAGGTAAGTATATTTTTTCTTAGTTAAATTCTTCACTGAAATTGTGGGTTTTATCGTGTATAGTAAAAATAATTATAAAAAAAAAGGATTCGGGTGTCTCAGTTACTTCGCGACCATTAACGTTAGTATAGAGTGCACACCTAATCCCGGCTAAAACATTTTGAAATTTTCTCGCTTTAAGTATTAAAAATAACACAATTATTCTGCATTGGAATTTTACATTCTTTTTCATTATTTAACATTAATTCTAAATGCTAATTCTGTGAGGCTTAAAATTACAGTTCGTTCAAAACTATTTATATTAAGATCAATCATTTCAAAAAATCCTTTTACATTTTTGTATACATTGTCATACACTTGGTTTTACTCTCCTTACAATTAAGCTATTATATCAAGAATAATGTATTATTTTTTAAAAAGAGAAAATAAACTCGTGTGAAGAGTGGTTACTTCAGCCGGAATAAGAACAAGTTTAACAGTTATTAGTGACTTTCTTGGGCTTGTCTTGCAGAGCAAAGTTTTTCAAAGGAAGGCTTATTATTAGAAATTGACACTCTTGAGTTCATTTTCTATATTTTGCTATATTTCAAAACAGCCACCGCAGAAAATACGGATTCACAAAGGTAGGATGTTGAAAATGGTAATAGTATACGAAATGTTTTTGTTATCAGTGAAGAAAATTCTTCATCCACCTCTGCTCAAAATTCAAATAGTGATTTATTACAAAAATGCCTTTTAATTTCGTTACTCTGGATGTGAAATCTATGAATATTCCTTCTTCAGCAGTTGAGAGCCCTTCTGAAGTATTTTAAAATGGATCCCTAACCCACCCTTAACTTGCTATCAAGTTGTCCTCGTCTGTGTACTTGTTGATACTTTATTATCATCGAATGCTCGATGCGACTTAAAAATATATTCATGATTTTGTTTTAATCTACTGCCGCAAATATTTAATACCGTGAACTGCAACTAACGCGCAAATTATGAAATGTACATTCATGAAAGATTCGGTAGCTAATTGACTCGACAAAGACTGACTGGAATTGTACGAGTTACAGCATTTTTATACGCTTTGCGCAGACGTCTGTTAGGTTGCCCAAACTCACTTGAACGTTCGCTACAGTGCTAGATGCGATGGATATGATAGAGAGCAACATAGACTGGACCATTTTTTAATGACATTTGTTCTTTTAGAAATGGACGATGGAAGAAAGAAATCTTTAATTAAATGTAGTTTTGTGATTTGTTTCAATTTAAAAATTAAAGAAAGAAAAATAACATAATAATATTAACCTATTACTTAAAAGTACTTTACTTAAAATATATATTACTTAAGAGTAACATATACAAATTTTAATACTTATCTTATTAATTTGTACGGTTTATAATGAAGATCGTATTGTAGCTTTAGCGCCGAGGTACAATAGTATTACAATCAATATATTGTTATTGTATAAGGAGGGGCGATAAAAATTAAGATTGAAAATTGGGTCGCCAATATTGAAAGTTTGAGAAGCACAGCCGTAACCTTTCCGCTTTTTTTCAAAGGTACACATTTTATCTGATTTCTTATGAATGTCTAATGGCAGCTTGAATGCTGAATGTGCATTTGTCCACCATCTAACAAAGGGGCAACATTACCTGAAGGTGGTCACCCTAAAATGTCTTGGCGGTCCACTGGTCGATCGCGATCGAATTAATGTTTATCTCTGGTTTATCGTATATCTTTCAGTTATTGCTGGCTTTGTTGCTAGGGTTTGTTGCATTAAGGCAAAAATGAGTTAAAATAAAAAAAAACCGAGAAAATTTTTTTAAAAAGTGGTTTTCTTGGGTTATAATCGTTAAACCACAAGTGGTCTCTGGAGTCAAACATAAAAACAAGTGAATACAAGAGAAAAAACTTAAACTTTTTATTACTTAAATCTTAAAATTCGATAAATATAGGAAAAGACATAAAAGATCAGGGTTATAAAAATGGAACTTGCCTGTACAATCTAGTATTGGATATTTTCTTGGATTTTACTTTAATATTCGCCATGTGCAGAATGCATGAGCGATTGGAATAAAACTGCATAATATTTATGTTTCATATATTTCTTCTTCGGAAACTGAATGTGGTACTAAAAATGATAAATAGATTTCTACCAGAGCGAACTCAAGTGAAATTAAATTTCAACCTCGTATTGGGAACGAAAGAGATACAAAGATCGAGGAATAAGATTCATTTTACTATGCAATATTTGTTTTGTATATCCGTAAAGCGAAACGTTAGAAAAGAAATATTTGAATGAAAAATGTTAAATAAATATACATAGTAAATACATTTCTAAGGCGCCGATGTGCTGTTTACTGTGACTTTGTGTCGGCACAGCCTAATTGATTGCATTCATGTCAATTCTTTGCATTTCCATGAAACAAATATTCATCCTTTCCGTTGTTATCACTTTATTAATATTGAGACGTTTCTCCATACCTATACATTTGCGAACTCTTTCCAATATATTAGTGAAAACTCAAACCAATATATTTCCAAATTTTATTTCCGTTTTCATTGCAATGTTTTGTAGTTCTTATTTATTAAAGTAAACGAGTTGTGTGTGATGAATTGTAACGGTTTTTTGGCTGTGTGTGCCACATTTGTGTAATGCAGTGTTTCTTAAACTGTGGTGTGGGTCCTTCTAGGGGGCGTGATAACCCTGCATGGGGGGGGAGTATATCGAAAAGTAAAAAAAAAAAGGTTATTTTACAAAAATTATTCATCCACCGAAAAGAAGCAAAACAGAGTGTTTTTTAACATAATAAAAAATGAAATAAACATTTACACTGATATAATACACCTATACTAAATATATTAGTACTCCACAATGTGTTTCATTAATAATTTAACAGTGCTAAATTGAGTACAAGTTTAATAAGCATAGACCCTATATGTGAGCATGTCATAAATTATGTACAAAATTTAATACTTATCTTGATAATTTGCACGGTTTATTATTGAAGTCATATTGTAGCCTTAACGTCAATGTATATTATTATTGAATTCAATACATTTTTATTGTTTGAAGGGGGGGAAGGCGGTGAAAATAAGGATTGAAAATTGGGTTGCAAGTATAGAAAGTTGGAGAAGCAATGGTGTAATGTATGCAACTTAATTAAAATAAGTTTTTATGAAAGAAAAAAAAAATTCTACCATTTCCATATGAAAATACGAATTTTAATATGCCTGTTAAAAAGAGGAATCCGTTTAAGGACTGCTTCACAAAAATTTGATTTCATGGTCTTGCCACAAAACTGGTTTGCACCGCACAAAACAGTCTTTAACTTGCTATGCTTGTGGTCGGTCCTATCCGCGCCTGTGACTAATCCTGAGGGGAAAAATATTTCTAAGCTGTTGCATGTTTATAAAATCGCTTCACGTAGAAAAACCATGATTTATGTTAATTTTGAGTGTTATTTAAACACTAGCGAAGTGAGTGTAGGAGTTGGTCGATAGACTGCTATAGAAGTTACATTAATCCAAGTTAATGTCTGAAGTCCGCGAAGTTAATGAGGAGAATCTTTAGTGTGATTCTTTAAGTAATTTCGGTCAAGCCTGACTAGTGCTGCTATGATGGTCAGTTGTTAGATGGTTAATTATTTTTCTTAGAAATTTCGGATAGATATTTAGTTGACCGCTCTCACGGCTTGAGTCATTTTTTTTATTGTAAACTGATAGATAAATAAAGTTATTGATTTTATAATAATGGCTGATTATTGGTGTCTCAGACTCTACCAGTGATAGTTGGGTTGCGACATGTTTTAGATACAGTAGAGTTTCATAAACTTCCAAATTTAGATACTTCCTCATTTAGTGAGTTTAAACTCACACACAGAGAGAGAGAGATTATTAAATGTATAATAAAGATACCAGTAATGCAGTGTTTCTCAAACTGTGGGGCGCGCCCCCTAGGGGGCGGGATAACCCTATGAGGGGGCACGAGCATATTGAAAAGTCGAAAACAAAAGATTATTTTTAAAAAAATTATTGATTTACTGGAGTAAAAAATAAAATTCAGGCATATATAATAAAAATAAATTACATTCTTACCCTGATATAATACATTATAAATATATTACTGCGCAATGCATTTTATGTTTAATTTATAACAATAATAAGTTAAGAGCAAGATTAATAATTACCAGTGACCCCATGGGCTTGTCATATATAAAATTATATGCAAACATTAACACTTATCTTAATAATTTGTACACGGTTTATGATTAGTCTCTAAAATGCCGATTAAAAATTAAGTGATTCACTCCCCAGTGTCACCGGATAATACGTAGCGAGCGTGTGTGGTGTTTGGGGGTTGGGGTAGAAAAGGAGTTAATAAGCACAAATCAATGTGTGTGTGCTTGCTCGTTTCTACACATTCTAAGTATATAAAAATAAGTTTCTACATACTAAGTAAGTTTCTACATTCGAAATTAGTAAATCCTTCTCAAACATTGTCAAGATCCTTTTATTGCATTCCAAATGCCTTTGGAATAATTTTAATGGATAGCAGTTCACAGAAAAGATCGTACTTTGGAAGGACGTATATATACGTCCGGGGCAAACAACGCACAGGCTGAGTGAGTCGTTTATATACGCACTTGAGGTTACAGTCGCATTGTAAATTTAGTATCAAAGTATAGTGTTATTGAATTTATTACATTGTTATTGTATGGAAGGGGGCGCGATGAAAATTATGATTGAATATTGAGTCGCAAGTATTGAAAGTTTGAGAACCACTGCAGTAATGTTAATACAACACAAAGTTAATGAGGAACAATATTTACTCGTCTCCTATAGAAATGTGTTGTAGTTAATTCTTTTCCTACTGATTAATAAATACATGAATAGAAATGGATTATTCTTTATAGGTAACAGATATCTACAATTATTGCTCAGTCAACTTTTTTCACCATCTATTGCACCATATACATTGAAATATTTTGTTAGCACATTTATATAATATTTTATCTTTTTTGCTCTCAATCTATTGTCCTTTTCCAGACAGTGCTCTTCTCCGGTATCCTCTTTCTCCTTTCAATCTCAGACAGATCAATAAGCTCTTGTTATATTATTTTTAGGCTATTTATTACAAGCCTTCAAAACTATTACCAGACATCGGAATGAATCTTTATGGCTTCTCTTTCTCCAAACTCATTCCTATCATTTATCATTGCTTAAATTACAAATTTAACGACTCTTTCCAGTAACTGTGAATTATTTCCTGGAATTTTCTATTTAATGTTAATAACGGAAACTTACTAGAGCCAATTTCTACTGGGAACTAATGAATAATATCTAGTTTCACAGATTTTTCAGCAACAAACATAGAGAGTTTAATTGACGAATGTAGAATAACATCCCTTTTAATAATACTTTTGTCTTAAAAAGATGTATCTTGTAGAAAAATTGATGGTATGAACTCAAATGCGTTATTTGGATAACATGTTTTTGCTTCTAGTTTTGAAATATTGCAAGTGCATACAGAAATCTACAAAAATTTTCAATTTGTGTTGATAAAAATATGTGGAGGTGGATATCAGGTGGAGAGACAGAACCCATGACCTACGGATTAGTAAGCACAAAACATACCACTAGACAAAAGTAATCTCCACTGGCCGGAGGCTATTCCTGGCTTTAATTGAATCAATGAATTAATATTTGAAAAAATGTATTAGCATCAAGGGTCATCCACTGCAAGTTTAAAAAAATGTATTTGAACTTGAGTGGATGAGTAAAAAATATATTTTATTAACGATTGAAAATTTGAACAAGATATATATATATAGATATATATATATATGTATGTATATATATAAATATGTATATATATGTATGTATATATATATAAATATGTATATATATATATATATATATGTATGTATATATATAAATATGTATATATATATGTATGTATATATATATAAATATGTATATATATATGTATGTATATATATAAATATGTATATATATGTATATGTATATATATATATATATATATATATATATATATATATATATATATATAATAATTCCCTCTAGCATCCTTTTAATGAACTCTTTTAATAATATTGAAATAATATTTTAATTATTTGGTTCGAAACTAACACCCTGATCTTAATAGTAATCGATGAATATTATTGCATCAGAAATCCCTGTCCCGCCCATTCTATCCAATCAGAACTACGATTATGTAATCATCACGCGCTTGGACTGTTGGTATAAAACCAAACACCTTGTGTAATCGCGTTCTCTTCTCTCTTCTTTTTGTCCGCGTCATGTAAGAATGTAAATAGCTGCTCTCAGTGTATTTGTGTTGTGTCCATCAAGATGTCACTTCTGCTTGTCTTCTGTCCACTATGATTTGTAATCGTTGCAAGTTGTCTCGTCAATGTAAAAATGTACCGTAATTTTGTCCTAAGCTTTGATGTGTGCGCCACAATAAAGAAGATGTCTGTTCAATGAAGATGTGTTTAATGAAAACTTACTAACACTCGGAAAAATATACCACTCGGCCAATGTTTTACACACACACACATACACACACACGAATATATATAATATATATATATATATATATATATATATATATATATGTAATAAACTTATAGTGGGGCATAATTTGTCGTGGTGAGGAGACAACTATTCTGGAACAACGAAATGATAGGGCGTGGCCAATGGAAGTTTTTACTGTAGTACGTAATTGTAGAATTAATTTTTTTCCAGTTGCTGCGGAGAGCTGAAAACATAATTTCATCACACATCTTGGTTGATAGCAATTCGTAATTCTTTAATTTTGATTAGTGCTTTCACGCACCACAATAGGTTATTTTATTTTTAGAATCTTTCACTTGAAGCACTTTCAAAATCTAAATAAGACATTTCGTTGGAATTTAATAATTAATTATTTTCTTTTCTTGCAGTTTTCACGGCAAGAAACTATTCTTATCGACTTATATAACTTTCTTGGCCGGTGTTGGTGTAGTTGGATATCAGGTATCAGGAAAAACAGCTTCAGAATTAATTTTTATCTTGTTTATTTATTCACACATAACGTAGATAATCAATCCCCTTTATATTTCCCATCTATTTGGTAAGAACACGAAAACAAACACATATAACGGCAGCGACACAAACAGTAGCGATATTTCACATGACGAACACTAAGACAATGAGAGCGATCACAAAAGATTTTCACTTTATATATCGTCAGTGACAATCGCGTGATTCCTTTTTAATAAGAGCTCTGATTGGTTAAAATGGGCGGGAAAGGGATTTTGGATACTAGTTGATTACAATTAAGATTAGGGCATTATTTTTGAACCGAGGAATTAAAGTTTGTTTAAATATTATTAAAATAGTTAATTAAAAGGAGTCTAGAGGGATTTATTACATATATATATACAAACACACACACACACACACACATAAATATAGGAAGAGTGTAGACTAATGCACAATTGAATAAAATTATTCCTCTGCAATACAAATAACCGAAAGCGATTGTTGATGTGTGAGTATTGTGAGTAGAGATTAGTACAACATATACATTGTAACATTTCATAACCTTAGCAACCGTTGAATGAGTCCAATCCTAGATACCCCCCTTTCCTCATCTACTGTTTATCATGCACTGTCATTTTTATTGTTTTTTAAGTATTAAACTAAAGAAACTGTTAAATCTACCTGATGTATTTTTTTAACTATTTAGTAGGTTTCTCACGGCAATACATGTTAAACAGTGCTAAAATTTTGTTTTCTTCAGCAGTAATTACTTTGACTTTTTAATATAGAAAAGTTCAATTCCTTGAATTCCATTCTGCTCGTGGCAGAACCTAACATAAAAACTAATTTTATTATTTTATTCCACCCTTTATCTATATAGAAAGAACATCTTTTCCGCTTACGTAAGTTTTTGAATTCTGAAAAAAAAACTTTTTCAATCCCCTCTATAATATTTTGCTTCCTTTGTGAAATAACTCTGGCATGCGATATTTTATTACAAATAAATGTTATAAGTTTTACATAGAACAGTATGGTGTCAGTTTGACAGAAAGACAGCGGGGCATATTAACAATACTGCAAAATATTACTTGGACATAAAATGATGCCACATTAACAAATAAAGTTTGGTTAGTTCAACTAATGCAAAAAAGAATATTGTCAGAATCCTAATTCTCATTGTTTTTATATTTCACACACACATTGTTAATAACTGTTCGCTACTTAATTACTACTGACATAAAGGGTCTTCTTGAAGAATTTATCAATTTAATGGCTAAGGAACTGTCCTCTATTTCACAAAAGATAGACTTTTAAGCCCAGATATCAAAACAAATAGTTTTTTTTCACGAAGTAAAAACCTTGACAAGATAGAGAAAAGTCGATAATATTTTCGAAAACAATAAAATACATTTTATCTAAGACATAAATTTTTCAGTAAGTTCCAGAAAGAAAATGAAAAAAAGTATAGGGTAGTTTAATTAATTAAACGTATAGTAGCATATTATTAAATAAGAAATAGAACATAGAAATAATTCGTGTATATGTTCTATAATATATATACATATATATATATACATATATATATATACATATATATATATATACATATATATATACATATATATATACATATATATATATATATACACAGAGTATATATATATATATACATATATATATATATATATATACATATATATATATATATATATATATATATATACATGTATAAATATACAAGGCTTCTCAAAATTTAATACATATTTAGAAGGGAATTTCTCTACCTCTCCCTTTCAAGTTAGTACTCAAAGTTTGGCGATACCCTGTATATATACATTGCTGGCTATCAAAGTTGCAAAGCTAGGATGAAACACAAATAACGTTACTTTTTTCATTTACAGTATAGAAGGAAGGAAACACGATTATTTAAATTTGTAGGAAGTTTAGAGGTGTACAAGTTTCGAAATTAGTACACACAGTTGCTGTCTCTGGCAACTAAAACAGATCTAATCTGGTTATGCATCCAGTCGAATTGGGCTTGGGTGACAAATAAGGGTTAGGCATTCCATGCTGCTTCAAGTGTATGGCACACTTCATCAGTAATAATGGCTTGAGAGTTGTGGTGGACCCATTTCTCAACAATCCGTCATCAGAAGTTTTTGATAGGTGAGATATCTGGAAAATGGGCTACCAGTGTAACACCATTTTCATCGAGGTAGGTCAGGACTCTACATGCGGTCTTATTTGAAACAGATAACGTCCATTAAATAGTACTTCGAAAAATAGGGCACAACCACATATCTAAAGATCTGACAAATGTAGCACTAATTGTTCAGACGCGAAAAAGAGATGTTCGCGTCTTGTTTTCAGTAGCTGCCCATGTCATCACACGAGCAGGGACTGTATGAGGATAATCAATGCAAGAAACTGTGCATTTTCTCGTCGGTGCTTTTCAGACGCAGATGTCCATCATAATGCTGAAGCAGAACCATCTCAAAAGATGGTATGGTGCCACTTTCGTATGTAGTTTTTGTCGCTCGGCGCACTTTATATCGCCTCGAGTCTCGATGCTGCAGTGTCAAGGGAAACGCAATAATGATGTTCCAGAAGTTGTCGTACTGTCCACGTGGATATTTTTCGTGCTGAAAACGAGCCTACTTAATAACTCAAATCTGTGATATGGCTCTACGATCTGGCAAGACCAATTTAATAACACGTCTATTCTCTCAGGCGTCAATAGCGAAAGGTTATTGAGATATTGCTTGGCGTTCAGTATGACCCTCCAAAACGTGAATTTCCTATTAGTACATAATTGGATTCCGATCAATGCGAGTATCAATATCGTGGAACTACAAACCCCACCCTTGATGAGGCACGATCCTGCTTCTGTCGAATTTCGCCACGTCCTGGCAGCCATTTTTTTTATACGATGCGTTACCCGATCTTCTCACAACCAGCTAACATCCATGCGATTTCCAAATGAGAAACCCACTGCGTAACTTTCTTTTAATACAGAATTTGAGAATCCATTTCTCTCTAAAATTATTTTTGAATTTCTACAAAATGATTAAAATATTTTTATTATGATCACAAAAAAGATCTAAGCTCTATTAGAAGTTTCTTAAAGATATATGTCCCATAAACAAAGAGTCTTAATTTTGGCATTTTACTCTTTCGAACATGTCCTGGTACCCTTACATTTTCGAAAGAAAAAAAAAAACGGGGAAAAAGACTTAAAATTTTTAGTTAGATGATTTGAGACTCAAAACAAAATTATTTTTATGCTATGAAAATAATCAAAAACGATGATTATTGATTAGTGAGTATTGAGTAGTGAATAGCGCACAACGTACATTATCTTCTGTATCGTGCGCTGTCATTTCGACAGTAGGTTTGTTTTTAAATTTAATCCTAACCTGCTAAATATGTACATCTGACGTTTTTTTTCTTGTGTCCCTCTCATGGTAATAAGTGTTAAAAAGTACCAGATTTTCTTTCATAGAACTACACTTTGAGTTTTTACAACAAAAAGCTGAAATACTTAAACTTTACCTCCCTTGCGGCAGTATTTAACATAAAGCTTTCCTTCTTCTATATGAGAGAGCATCTTTTCCGTATACGTTGGTAAGTGTCATGTCATGGACAGACATTAAATGTGAGACATCAATGAGGGAGAGCAGTTCTTAACAAACAAGTAATCTAAATTTTTTTTAAAAAAATCAATTCCTACTTAGGTCAATAAACAAAATTTTATTTCAATTACTTTTTATTAAAGTTACAATTAATATATATATATATATACATGTCTGGTATGAAAAGTTTAGCTTCAAAATTAAGTAAATAACAAATGAAAATAGAGGGAACTCTTTACCATCGCGTAAGGATTTGTGGGTAAATAAGCCTATTTAAAGGTGGAGAAGAACAATTCATTTAGCCATCTCCCTCGTTGGGAGAAGGTCTCCTCTATCTCTAGAAAATAAAGTAATATTATACAAGCAGATTCTGCGCCCAGTTATAACTTATGGATCTCCCGTATGGGGAGCCACTGCCACCACCCACATGAAAAAGATTCAAGTAATTCAAAACAAAATACACCGCGTCATGACGAACGCACCTTGGTACGTCCGAAATGACGTGATACACAACGATCTACATATGGAGTCGATCCCTAATTACATCACTAAACTCTCTAGAGATGTATTTAAATCTATTGAAACTCATGACAATCCAATTATCAAAGCACAAACACTGTTTACGTATCTTCATCCTAAAATCAACGAATCTCCTCTTCAACGAAGTGGAGAAACCCGCTCCTCCCCCCATAACACAACAAAAAACACTCTTTTCACACTCTTAACAGCATGTTTTAGCTGCATTGCACTGCATCTTTCACTCTGGGTTCTGAGGTGAATTTGTCACCGAATTGATTCACTGCCTTCGGCCGTCCCGTCTTCCTTCCTGCGTTTCCTCCCCTTCCCCACCGGCGCACTGCTTCCTTAGAACGCTCGTGCTTTGGGGTACGTCATCCCTCCCCGCTTTTTGTGGGAGATTTCGGTATTTGTTTTAATTCCAGTCATGGTCTATCTTTTTCTTCCATCCTTCTGGGAATAGGCACCCGCGATCATCTAATTTTAGTTAGTTTAGACGAGGAAGAACGCATACTCGAAAAGGTTTAGCTGGTGACTCCTCACCGAAGTGTTGATAATTGTTCTACTCGATTTCTAACGATTTTCCTTGCAATTTTCCATTTTCCGTTCTATATAGGGTGTTGGACTATTATTTTTATGTTTTTACTATTTATTCATGAATTAAATTTAATTCATCTAATATAATAGTATACTAAAAAAGAAAGCACATTCTTAGAAATAAAATCCTCTTAGATCTTAATTTATTGTACTGTTACTTAGATTACAGATAACTATAGATTTAATAACTAAAATACTGTTGACTTTCACTAAAAACTTTTGTTTATATATATATATATATATCGTGGTGAATAATTAAAAATAATATTCAATAGCCAATAGCAGAATAGCTGTGTTGCCGAAAACATTAGGCTACATCTGTTATTTTATAAAATTCTGCAGCTTACTAGCGTAACTATACAAGCCAAAAATAATTCGTAAATCTAAGCAAATTGAAATTTTAAACAATATACTTTAACATTTAGATGTAATTAACAATCCGCGAAAACTAAGACACACTGATACAATATTCACGAACAATAGAGGAGAGAAGGGAATAATGGAATAGTCGGTAAACATGAAATGCCAAGTTTTTGGCTCTGTTTGTAGCAGCTAATGCGAGAAAAAACCATAAGCTACTTAAAAAACTCATGATGCATTGTAGTCAGAGTTGATCTCTTGTTGCATTTCTCATTACGGAACAAAGTGTGTTTTGTATTTTTCAAAGGTTTTTTTTTTCAGGTGAGTTTTCAAACATTTTAACCTTCTTGTACACATGTGATTAGAACATTGTTGTGGAGCATTATGTACACTAAAAGAATTGTAGTTTGTTATACTGTGGTCATTTTTATAACTGGCAATGTTTTGGAATTCGTTTCAATGATTCATTTTTCAAGATGGCGTGTCGGGTATTATGGAATGCTGGGTATTTCATAATGTAGAGCACTGGACTTCTTCTATAATAATATACTCTCCGTGTTAAAAAGTGTCAGATGATGAACTGAAAGAAAAGGACAAAAAGAAGAAACCAGAATCTACAAAATAACAACAGAAATCGCACATATAAAGACCCTCTGCTAAGAAATTCAACTTGTAACAACTACATTTAAACCCTGCCTTCCCTTGATGATTAGTGGCAGCCAGGGGCACCACCTGTTCTTTAGGGAAGCGGGAACTCGTCCCCCTCGCTCTTCGGCCCTGGATCGCTACCGGGGAAAGAGGTGTACACGTGGAGTCAGGGAAAGCCTGTTTCCCTCCTTTTAGTCCTTAAGCCATTTTCTGTAACAATAATGGATGTGTGTTGTTTTGTTGTTTTATTTAAGTGACCCCTTGTGTTGTGGAACGTAAGAACATTAAATAGTATTTGTTCCAGTAATGAAAAGGCTTCTTCATTTCAACAATGAATACACGACATGGGGGATTGTCATAAACTTAGATTTACCTTTTAAATTTAGATCTACTAGAGATGCTAACAGAGATGAATCATTCCCTTCAGATGTATCATTTGTAATATACTTCCCGCCATCAACTAAAGAACCACAAATGAGACACTGTAAATGCATTTTATATAACGGAAAATTCTTCGAAGATCGACGTGGGGAAATTTGAATTCAATACTTTAGCTGTCTTCTGTGGGCTCACCTTGACAATACCAGAGTAGAAAAATATTGTATTTGGGACGTTTGTGAATAAATCCAAAAAACATAAATGATTTGCACATAATCTTGAAAATATGGCTCTTAATAGTTAAAAATAATTACGCTTTATGAAGTCTTATTAGTTTTCCAATGCTTTCAGGTATTACGTTCGGAACCGTGATTTTGCAAAAGCGCATAAATGGATAATTTTCATGAAATTTAGTGTCACTTAGATTAGAAATATGCATAAAATTGTTTTAAGTACATTTTGATAAATTTTTTTTAAATACAATATTTTGTCAAAAAAATTAGAATAATCTTTTTTCAAAATGTTCTATTGTGAAAAATGCTTCTATTATAATAATATTTTGTCTGTATATAGCTTAGACCTCTCTACAGAGGCACAACTAGAAATTTTGAAATATATAACGTAGAAGTGGGTTTATTCATATTTTACGACATCAGAGGGGAACAATTTAAAGAAAAAAACGCCAATAATTATTTCAATTGGTGGTAACTCTGAAAATAATGTAAATTTAAAAAAAAAATTCTAGTTGAGCCTTTGTAGAGAGGTCGCTCAGACCTCTCTACAAAGGCTCAACTAGAATTTTGGCTATATACAGGCTAAATATTATTATAATAGAACCATTTTTCACAAAAGGAGAACATTTGGAAGAAGGATTATTCTAAGTTAATTTTTTGCCAAAATATTATATTTAAATAAATTTTTTTTGTCAAAATCTCTTTAAAACAATTTTATTCATGTATTCTATCCTGAGTGACACGAAATATCATGAAAATTATCCATTTATGCATTTTTTTTTAAAATCACGGTTCCGAACGTAGTCGGATACCTTAAACTACCTATTTCATATTATCCAACTTTTCCATAATAAGTTCAATTTATAACTTTTCAAAATAATTTTTTAACAAAAAAATAAACCGTATTTTTTTGAAAAGTAAGAATTATTTACAAATAGTTGTAGTATGTATTTATGATGATTTTGTGGATTTTTATCGAAAACTAGTAAAGAGTCATTAAAAATGTAAACGGTATTCCATAATGTACCCAAATCTTTTACTTACAAACACAATACTCACGTACAATACAGACACAAACACAATACATAAATACAATGCAGATATATATACACTACAGACTCACACAGACGTAGACATGATGCACACACAAACACATACAAACACTTTACAATAGACATACACATTTCGCACACATATGTACCGAGCAGCGAATGTTTTATTTATAAACAGGTTGTCCGAAACCGTATATTAAATTATTTATTATTAATAAATTTAACAACAGAAAGCACAATTATCATAAAGTATAATACAATTGAAAGTGCAATTATCATAAAGTTGAAATAATGCGATATAATCGTTGACAAACTGGAAATAAATATAATTTTTTTAAAAAAAAATTCCCAGCATTTAAAGCCGAAGAAAAGGTTTAAGTAAAATGCAATTATGCGAGAAACTCGTAATAAAACGGAATTTATTTATAGGTATCCCAGAAGACTGCTTATTTTTGCTGAAGTATGAGAATTCTTTTTTAAAAGTACAATTCTTTGGGTAAACAAAGTGTAATTAAATTAGGTTTCAATTTACGTTAGTCTAGAATGGAATGTTTGAATTTTACCTTCGTTTTCCGAGAGCGAGTTAAAGAATAATGAATTTTTCCAGATTATAATTTAGGGAGTTTTCATACCAAACAAGAGTTATACCTTTTTTCTTTGTCTCGTTCCACCATAACATTCATTTCGAAAATCTAAAGTGCAGGAATACGTTATTTTATTAATTTTACTAGAAGAAATATGACTTTATTTTCAAAGGGGATTACGTTATTCTATATTATTAGATAAATTAATTGCGGAAATTTTAGATAACAATAAAATCTCTAGCAACTATGCATGGAAAGATTTTTAAGTCTGTAATTTTGGGAGAACCTTTTTTACTTGATTGTTTAGCAGTTTCATTTTTTTGAATTCTCTGTAGAAAGACGAATTAAATCATACATAAGAGAGTTGACATTCGAAACACACACACCACGAAAATATTTTCTTTTAAAAACAACGATAATATTTAGAAGCGTTAATGATATACAAACACACTAAATTTTCAGTCGTGTATAGTATATTATAATATACATATAAAAAAAGGTACATTTAACCCTTTCTCGGGCACAAAGCTAAAATACACTTTTCTGTGATAAAGAATTCGATAAATGTTATGTTCTCATAATCTATAAACATTATTTTGTCACACACACAAAAAAAATCTGATTTGGGTTTTTTTCCTGGGTGGTGGCTAAACGTTATAGCCACTATGCATTTAAGACGTTTAACTTACGTTTCAAGACAGAAATAATGAATCCTATTTCAATAAACTTTTTATATAAAATTAGGATTTATGCTAATAACCATTTCAATAACAATTAAATACGTACAAATAATAATAGAATAATTGTACAATATAGAATACTTACTAAAATATACATTGCAATTGGTATATATCCACATTTTATATTTTATTTAATTTAGTATAAAAAAGAAATAAAGGAATATTTTTTTGAGGATTTAAATTAGTCATTTCACAAATTTAATAATTTCACAATGGTCTTCCTGTGAAACTTTTTTTAAAGCAAGTTGGACCATTTACTTGAAGGCACAGTGGTTCTCACAGAAAAGTTATAATGAAAGATTTTCGAGATAAAGAATCTCGTATCACATATTGTAAACAAAGTTTGCTTATACACTCATGTCCATAAATTAAGGATCATTCAGAATCACACAGAAATTGAACTCTAAAATAAAAATTTCTCCTGTGTGTAGAATTATCACACACATCTTGAAGAAGAAAATGCAAAATACAGGAAACCACCAGATGGCGCGGATAGTACGTCACAATGACGAGAGTGTAAGAGAGCGGTATATAAGGAATAGTGGCAAAGAAGTAAAATTGCTCACAAGCGCTTTAAAAGCCTTTAAGTGCAATAACCGCATAGTTATGGCACAAAGGAAGCATTTGGATGATTTTTTACGTGGTAGAATTTATGGACCGCCGGAAATTTGACGTACCCAGCTGGAAGTATCCGAGGAACTTGGAATCACCCAGAGTGTCATCTCCAGGCTTTGGCAACGATTCCAAGATGATGGTAATGTGAGTAGATGTTACAGCACAGGTCGCCCCCGAGTTACAACGCCGATTGAGGACCGGTATATATATATTTGGCAGTTACTGCCAAAAGAAACAGACGGAGCACAGCATCAGAGCTGTCTAGTCAGCTCTCTTCAGCTACCGGTACAACAGTTTCAAGGCAGACCGTGTACAGACGCTTAGGGCACGTTGGTCTATATGCTCGTAGGCCTGTCAGATGTGTTCCACTTACCGCAACTCACTGTCGCCTGCGATTAACCTTGAGTCGACAGCATGCATTTTGTGGACACCACAAAGAGTGGTCTTGTGTGATGTTTTCCGACGAGTCCAGGTTTAGTTTGCAGTCTGATTCTCGCCGGACTTTAATATGGACAGCGCCATGTACCCGTTACCACTAAGAGAACACCATTGAACGACACCGTTACGGTGGTGCAGGATGGCTCGTTTGAGGAGGAATTATTCTTGGTTCCAGAACTGACCTGCATGTTCAGAGTGTAACGATGACAGACCATATCTATCTGGATGTCCTTCTGGAACAACATGTACGTTTGTTTCGGGGCGCCATGGGTGATGAATTTCTGTTTATGGATGACAACGCCCGTCCTCACCGTGCAAACATAGTAGACGAATGCCTTCAATCGGAGAATATCACCCGTATGTATTTGCCAGCGTACTCACTGAACTTGAATCCAATAGAGCATGTGTGGGATATGCTGGGTTGACGAATTGCAGCCCGTCAATCCCCTCCCACCCGTGTACCGGAGCTTCGGAGGGTATTGCATGATGAGTGGTGTAATATTCTCCAAGATTAGATTGATAATTTGATACTCAGCATGCCTAGGCGTTGTAAGGCTTGTATTGCATCGTCCGGGAGACATACTCCGTATAAATCATCATACTAACCATGTTATACTGTTTTTTGTAAATAGGTTCTTTTTTTTTAAATTTGCTCCAGGACGCAAAAATCGCAATTTTTATTAATTATGTCAAACATATAGCATCTTTTTTGCTCTTTACCTTTTGTTTAATAAATAGACTTTACAAATAAGTTATATTGGTTTTGCTTCTATCTCTTTCTTTGCCTGAACTTCATGATCCTTAATTAATGGACAGGAGTGTATATCCGACCCCAACATTCTCACATGATTCTAAGTGCTCTTCTCTCGAGGGGAGGAAGAGCGAAAATTTCAAGGTCATTTTTCTGTTATTTGTGGGTGGTGAATAGAGCCTCTATCCACTGCCCATATAATATATCATATGGGTAGTAATATCCACTAATTCCAAAAACCTAAATAAAACCTTTTTTTTAATTGCTCATTTGTTTAATTCATTCAGATGAGAGAAAAGTATACTTCAGACTTGTCGAATTTTTTTTCACAGATCAAAAATTTAATGAAAATACAATTTGTAGATTTACACAGAGAAAAACTGTTTCTAACTAGCCATCAGAGGACATGAAATGCAGAAAAAAGTATTGTGCTGCCATCTGTATGAATTTTTATGCGTTTTGATTTCAATTACCGCATGTGGATAGACTAAATATCCACCACCCGCTTGGAGAGAAATTTTTTGTTCTGTGGCTAGACCTATTAGCCACAGCCCACGAAACGAATAATATATTGCCAGTCACCTAAAATGCAGTATCACAGTGCTTCTTAAACTTTAAATGTTTGCAACCTAATTTTTAATCATAATTTTCATCGTTCTTCCCTCCGTACAATAACAATACATTGATTTTAATAATACTGTACCTTGATGCTAAAGCTACAATACGACTTTAATTATAAGCGGTACAAATTATCAAGATAAATATTAAATTTTGTATATAATTTTATGTATGACAAGCCCGTGGGCAAATTATCTTTTATTAACTTAATCTATTATCTTAGTATTGATAAATTAAAGATGAAATACATTGTGTGCAGTATTGATATATTTATAAGTATATTGTACCAGAGTAAATATGTATCTTATTTATTAAGTCAAAATGTTTTTTTTTTTTGTTTTCTGTCAATAAATTAATATTTTTATAGATAATCTTTTATTTTCGACTTTTCGATATTCTCACGCCCCCTTGGTAGGATTATCTCGCCCTTTAGGGAGGCGCGTCCCACAGTTTGAGAAACGCAGCAGTATCATAAATAATGTATTCAAATCGCGTGATATCTTTACTGTGCCTGTACCCTAACGGGATATGCAAATAATTAGCATTTCAGCATAGATGCCCGTCATTGGTACCAATAAAACCAACAACAGGCATAGCATATCTAAAAGACAGAACGTTATTTTGAAGCCCTAAAAAATGTTTTTTTGTCACAGTTGTGTAAAAATTGTCGGACATAAGCCAGAACATCTATAATAGATGGGTGTAGGAGAGAACAATGGGCACACGGCACAGAATGAACCTGCCTCATCATACTAGTAGTATTATGAGGTGATAGTTATATTGTGCCCATGGAAGTGGAGGATTGCTTTCACATATCAAGAATCATGTCACAAAGAATACGATACATTACACAACAATTGGTTTCTACACATACCAATGAACGTCGTTCGAAGTACCTAGGAATGCATTAAAGTGCCAATGATTGCAATATGTTTTTTTAAGCGCATGCGTTATGTTAGAATAACAGAAGACTCATCTGCAACACCTTGGTGATTGTATTAGAGTCTAGAGATACCGCAAACAGAGGCACGTAGGGTGAGATTGGGAGATTAGAATGGGTGTGTAGCAAAATTTCAAGGGCACATATCTTTAAACCAATAACCACATTCGAGATGATGGAGCAAGTGGAAAGAAAATAGATGCTTTAGGTGATCATGCCACGCCGTTTTCTAATCGAAGCATCACGTAATTTGTTCACCAGTGTGCAGTAATATGCAATGATGATGGTCTGACTCTTCTGGCAGTTAGTAAGAGGATTGTAAATTTTTTTGTCCATTTTTGTTACATTTCAATAAAACCAGAAAATATGTAACAATGGAAAATAACTTGAACAGGAATTTCATTTTAATTATTTCGATAATACTAATGTTTTATAGGCTTTGTCGTATTTTATTAATATTTTGTTGTATATTTTTGTTAGGGTGAAGCGAGTGAACTATTTTTTCTGGCGGAAGGATAACTGTGCGACCCGCCCACGCGCGGTTTTTCCCACTTCACTCCCACGCATTCCTTCTACGCTTCACTAGCTCACCGGTTGCTGTGTGCTTTTGGTCAGACTTGCTGTGTGCTGTATCCGTGATCGTTATTTTCGTATTTATATATAAATAAATGTGCTGTCCATAGATACCTGAGTAGAAGTAATTTCACAAAAGAACAACAGTTTTGATGTCAGAAAACAGCATTCCTGAAGGCCGAATAATGCTGTTAATGAATGAACCCAAAAATCTGAATGTCTTTAATGATTAAAAAATGTGCTTTATATTTTAGTATCTCATAAATATTCGTAAAAAAAAACAACTAAAGGCCTAAAAAGATTTTAATATTTATAATAAATTTTTGAAATTTACAACAGAGATTTATTTTGTTTTATCAGTAGTTTTACGCAAAGAAAAAAGACCTCTGTTGAGGAACAATATTTTTTCCATGATTTTCATTTTACTGATAAAAACATTGCAATAACGGAAAAAAAATATTTATTTAACTATAGAAAATTTGATTCTGCTCCGTTTGTATTAAATAATTAACGACAATAATTCAGTAAAAATATAATAATTTTAAAATTATAAATTTTAAGTAAAAAAAAAATATGACATTTTTTTAGAAATGAAAATCGGCCCTTTTTTCCATCATTACATTTTAAAAAGTTTACATTTTTCGTTGTCTTTAATGTTATTATAAACAAACCAATCATGTGCAGAAAGAAGATTTAACCCATTCTTAACTTTTTATTTTTGAAAAAAGCTATACTCTGTTTTATAAATAATATGTAAATGAGAAATTCCCTATTTTGTATCCAAATAAGGCTCATTCTTTTAGACATTAATTTTAATTTTTTAATGAATAAAGAAAAGGAACAACAATGAATTTTAAGAAAAAATAGATCAAATGTTCTGGAAAAACCATATAATATTACATTATATGTTATTCATAACACACACTAAGTATAAGATCCAAACAAACTATTGTCACTTAATGTAATCATTTTAAATCAGATTTTTTCCCTTACTGAACTAATTTCAGAGAGAGAGAAGTGACTGATTCAGATTTCCAAAAGTACGTGAGATCATTATTTAGTACAAGTCCAAATTAGAATTGATGACTCTGCGTTTCTATTTCGGGAGTTTCTCGACGTGTGTTTTTACTAATAACTAAATCGATCTGTCCTAAGTGATATTTCATGTATAAACGTCATTGAAAGACAGGTTTGACGTCACTTTTCTGCAACATTTCTAAATTGAAAAGAGGATTTTTCTGATTTTGGTTTGGCAATTTCATAAATGTATTGCAATGTATTAAATAAATAAAAGCATATTTGAACTCTTTTTGGAAACTATTGCTTGTTTATTACTGTTGAATTAAATGAAAATTCTAAAAATAGAAAAATGTTATAACAAAAAATAATTTTCTTTGTAAGACTTGAATGGAATTTCAGTAACATAAACTTCAAAATGTCTTTTATCGTGATATAAGACGACCATGACGAGGCTGCCGGACTTAATAACATGAAAACGAGCCACATAAACGTAGGAAAAGAATGACTGATATTTGCTTACTCTATCTTAAAATAGAATTAACTTATCAACAATAAATTATTTTCAAGACGAATTAGAGATTAAGAATTCAAATGTTTGATAAAAACTCTTCTAAAAGATGTAAATAAAATCGATCCCAGCGAGAGCCATTTTTAACTTTAGAGAGACCCTCAAAAACAATTAACTACTACCCAGGTCAATCAATTATTCTAAAAGTCAGACCAGAGCATGGAATGTTTTTCTTTTCCAACTTCCATGGCCATCGATTGACTTCGTATTAAGGAATAAGGCATACATAACTTTCCCCAGTCAAATCACTGATGTATGCACAGAATAAAGAAAAAGAAGCTAAGAACCCATAACAAAAAAGAAACCAAACTTCGATCAGACCGAACTGCAACCTCATAAAAGTGGTTACCATAGTGACATTCGGGGTTAAACTGATATCAGAAACATATGAAGAAGCAGTGGTTTTCATTGCACAGCGGAATTATTAAGCGTCATTTGTTCTTTGTATTATTAGTATGTCTTGCTTCATTATGTTTTTTCTGTGTGATTTCCCAGCATTTATGAGATTGCTTTTGGAGTGCGCATCGACTACGGCGCCATTTTGTCTGCTGTGTTTACATTGGTTTTTATTCTTCGGTGTTTGTGTAATCTAATAAAGAGATAGGAAAAAATGATTCTAAGCGGGAGTTCTTTTACATAATTTGAGTATTTCAAAAGGAAGTAGCTTAGTTCTTAATTTGAGCATTATAGTGCTTGGATTTTTTCATTTGTTGTTTGTGAAAGAAATTTTATTTTAGTTTTCAAACAGATTTATTTTCATTTAGTAATTTAGGTATTATGGAAACATGTTTCTACAACATGCAAATATTATTAGAAGTACTCCATGGTGTGAATCTTTTATAGTTTATCAGTTCTTACTAGTTTTGGATGAAGTTCATTGTAAGAAAAATACAAACTTATTATAAAACGATTGTTAGAATTTTTAGAAATTACATAATCCTCCATGAATATTTCTTATGGACATAAAAAAAATCTCCATTTTTTTAAAAACTCTTTCTAAATTTCTTGAAAAAGCTGAATTATACCTTTTCAGAGCACAGTTACACAAACCCTAATTAAGTTCCCTTAATTATGTCCCTCTTACAAAATAAATATAATAATTTAGTAATTACTAATTTGTTAACTTATAATAATTAAATTTATAAAATTGATTTCATACTTTATTACTTCACTGCAATTATTTTATAGCCATAAACAGAGTCACTTAATTAGCCAAACATTTTGACAATTATTACATAGAATTAGAGTCAATATTTGATTGAATATTTCCCCAGTCTGCCGAACAAGTCTCTCAACACAACAAAGTAAAAGAGTGAATTAAATATTTAATTACTGTAATTGCAAGTTTAAACTCTAAAAATTTTAGTTGCTTTCCCGAAGGAGAAAATTTATTTATATTTGTGTGAGGCACTTACAGCCAATTTCTATAATTGGGAATTATAATCTCTGAGTTAACTCTCAGAGATTATTCCAAATTTTATCACATATGGATGTTAAGGCTTTGCTTCAGAATTATGTTTAATTAAGAAACATTTAATAAAGTTTAAGGAATTGATTCTTAGTATATGTTCATCCAGAATACTTTTCATGAATATGCTGCGCTGTAGAGGGTTTTCAAGCATGGTTCTCTTAACTAACCCCTGGGGATGTTTTAAGACGTTGTTTGGTGTAAGAACCTCGTCTGGTACAGTTGTGATATATGGAATAGTTGAAATAGAGTAGGATAATTTGAAAAGGGGAGGGGATTAGCCCACGTTGCCACGAAGTTTCAGTGAATGATAGTAAAGTGATAAATGGAAGCTCTGAAGTTGTTATTAGTCTAAGAGCAAGATTAATTTAAGTAAAAATCCTTAATGAGCCTATTTGAGGATAAAAGGAAACCCAGTGGCGTTACGGATAATATTAAGGCTTCCCTGTTAAGCCAGGTTTTGATTTTTACACTTCATTAATTCAGTGCTTTTCAAACTTTCAATACTGGCGCCCCCCTTTTCAATCACAATTTTTATCGCGCCCTCCCCTTATACATTAGTCATGTACTGAATGTAATAATAATGCACTTTGACGCTAAAGCAAAATCTTTATTATAAACCGTACAAATTCATGACATAAGTATTAAATTTTGTATATGTTACTTTTAAGCAAAAAGAAAAAAATTAAGTAATAGGATAATTATTATGTTATTTTTCCTTTCTCTAATTTTTAAATTGGAACATATTGCAAAATGCGGCGATTGCTTAGAAGACAAAATTTAGACAATAGCTAAATATAGAAAAAGAACTCAGAGAGTCAATTTCTAATCATAAGCATTCCTTTGAAAAACTTTGCTCTTCAAGACAAGCCCATGGACGTCGTTAATATTTATTAAACTTGTTCTTAATTTAGTATTAATTAATTAGTTATAAAATACTCTGTGCAGCACTGATACATTAAAAGTATACCGGCTGAAGCACCCGCTCTTTGCACAAGTTCATTTATAAGAAAATAAAACATTATTGATACAATCGATGAATTGTAAAGAGAGTAAAGCCAAGTGCGCGACAATGTTTATAAAAATATAAAATGATTTTTTAAATGATTGCTCAAATTATAATTAGTTTTAAGCGAACTGTAATTGTAAGTTTCACAGAATTATAGTATTTAGAATTGATGTTGAATAATGAACAATAAAAAAATTCTGATGAAGAATAATTGTATTATTTATAATATTTAAAGCGAAAAGACTTCAACATGTTTTAACCCTGGAGCAGGCGCGCACTCGATACTAATGGTCGAGTGGGGTTATTGAGTCACCTCAATTCTTTTTTTTATAATTATTTTTATAGTACACAATAAAAATCGTAATTCCAGGGAATAATTTAATTAAGAGAAAATATACTCACCCCTGCTTTCAAGGACACAGAAAATATTTCGGAAAAAAAGTTATCACACCGGGAACTCAGTCAAAAAAGTACCTTAAGATTGTAAAAAAGCGTTTGTCACTCCCAAAAAAGAGGAAGATATGTGATAAATATATTTTAGTTCCCGTTAAGGCTGTCATACAGGAGAATAGTGTCAGGGTTATTGGTAACAATTAAACAGTTTTGCCAGAATTACCGATTTCGTGCACTCTGTATTTATTAAAAGTGCATTTATTACAATATGGATGTTCTAAATAAATTATGTAAAACGTTTTTCATTATGCTTTATATGTTTGGGAATACTCATAAAAGTAAATCTTGGCCTAGTAATCTTTCAAAGTGCTCTCTGTGCTTTTTCAAATATCATAAAAATATTTTACAAGGAAAAAAGCGCAGCAAAAATAGTTTATTTACAACTTCACTAAATGAAAAAAACAAATACATAAGAGCAGGGACGTAACTAACCGTACAAGTAAGTTCGAAGGTCAAACCGCAGCAAATACATTCTGCTGCCTACAGCTGATGGCAATAATATAACAGTGATGGATTTTTCATCTTCCTATTTTCTTTTTTTGGTTTTGGGTTTGGAATTTGTTTTTTTTCCTCTGAAAGAATAGCATTTTAGGTTTGAAAAGAAAACATAATAAAAATATCTCTCATCATGGGATTACAGCAAATCAAATAAAATGGTTTTTATTTGGTTAAAGTATCCAAGATAGCTAAAATGAGGTTTTGAAGTAGAAGCTTTTATTTTTGATGACGTAATATCGCAGATGATATATATAAATTATATCAGTGTAAATGTGTACTTTTTTATTATGTCAGAAAGTATTTTGTATTACTTCATTCCAGTAAATAATTTTTTAATCTTTTATTTTCGATATGCTCGCCCCCCGAGGGCGCACCCCACAGTTTGAGAAACCCTGCATTAATTGGTTAAGTACTTGAGACATCAATCAGGCTTTTGGCCCCTAGAACCCTGTCCCCTCTACCCGTTTAAAATATAATGTTATAGTTACTAATATTTATGACAAAATAGAAGAATTTAAATTCAATATTTTAAAAGTACCTCTTTGGAAGAGTACATGTTTCTATATTGAGAAATATTATTATTAATTACATACAACGCAATAAATTTCTTGCTTCAAAAAAATCAGAAAATTTAAAAAAAACTGTTAACTTTTCACTACATATTGCTTAATTCAAAAATACCCCATTAGTTTTATTATGTTCGTTCGGAACCGTGATTTTAAAAAAAAGCACATAAACGGATAATTTTCATGACATTTAGCGTCACTCAGATTAGAATACATGCATAAAATTGTTTTAAGGACATTTTGACAAAAAAAAATTGCTTAAATATATATTTTGTCAAAAAATTAACTTAAAATAATCTTTTTTCCAAATGTTCTCCTTTTGTGAAAAATTGTTCTATTATAATAATATTTTGCCTGTATATAGCTCAAACCTCTCTACAGAGGCTCAAATAGTATTTTTGAAAAATTAACATTATTTTCAAAGTTACCAACAATTGTAATAATTATTTTCGGTTTTTTTCTTAAAATTGCTCCCCTCTGTTGTCGTAAAATATGAATAAACCCACTTCTAAGTTATATATTTCAAACATTCTTGTTGAGCCTCTGAACAGAGGTCTGAGCTGTATAGAGGCAAAATATTATTCTAATAGAATCACTTTTCACAAAAGGAGAACATTTGGAAAAAAAAGATTATTCTAATTTAATTTTTTGCCAAAATATTGTATTTAAATAAATTTATTTTGTCAAAATGTCCTTAAAATAATTTTATGCATATATTCTAACACTAAATATTATGAAAATAATCCATTTATGCGTTTTGAAAATCACAGTTCCGAATATAGTCGGATACCTTAATAGTTATTTGAATAAAGAAATTTCAAAAGCAAGGTTTAAAATTCCTTTGAATATTAATAGTTTATTATTGTAAATTTATCATTTTTCCTAGATAGATGTAATTACCTTCATATCCAATTTCTAGATAAAATTACTTGTTCTCTTAGTTTTATTTTAACCGTAGTAACTTTTTTAATATTTAAATACAGTTATAATCCTAGTGTACCTCAAGTAATAATAGTTAGACACACTGCTTAATTATTTTATTTCTATTTTTTTCGTATTTTTGCTAAGTGCTACTATTCAGCCATTCCCATGCTTCGAATTTGTATTTGGGTCCAGAATCTGGCAATAATTTGTGTATCTTTCTCAAATTTAACATGGGCTATGTATTTTGGAATGTAATTTTCAGGTAAGTTACCTTTTTCTTGTAATGGATTTAGATACTCTATCCATTATTTTTAACAGATTTTTGCTCAGTATTATTAACAGAAATAGAGAAGGTTGACTGGCGAGAAAACATGCCCAACCCCACTTTTATATGCATTATTTTATACATATTACCTGTCCTAAGTCAGCAATGTTTATAATTCTGTAGCATATAATTTATTTATATATTTTTTAAATTCTATTATTTTTATAATTTCTATATATCCATTGTAAAATCATGTTAGAACCCCCCTGGGTTCCACCCTGGACACCAAGATTAATTTGAGGCAAAGAATCACTAAGATCCATTTGTATAATAATAACTTATATTTATTCACTTGATTCCAATATTAGAAACTCTAATGACAAATAATATTTCTATGTTACGTCAAACAAAAGGGCTTTACCTTAATATTAAATTAAATTAGGAAATATGAAATTTATCAATAACTACGCGTAAGATCAATAAGGTCTATCGAAATAAGAGGTCCGAGAAATACACGCAACTCGAATTATTAGCTTTCACTAATTTAAACTAATTTTATTAAACTAGCACTTGTTTTAAGCGATAATAAACTATAGTATATCACCTTGTTATCCTTTGATATCTTCACTGGTATATTAGCTTTTAAGATTCCTTCGTAGAGTACTAGCAGTAATGCTTCAGTATCGTAATCCAATTGAATCCTCTAAACTTGACTCTACTGCTGCTGGCTCAATAGCCTTCATCTTTGCTAGCGTACAACACGCTCTACCTCAATACCATATCTTCCTTGCATATCCCGTTCTCCTCTCAGAGTTGATTGGAAATATATGCAAATTTATAATCCCCCAAAAGACGCCTAAGAATATTAGTGGAAAGGTTCCGTACAGATTCGTCACAATCATATAACTGGTTTATCTTACAATTTCAGCTTTGATGTGAGTATTGATTATTCATTTCTCCATAGTAGTGAATTTTAACTACCGTAAAATCCGGCATATAACACGCATCTATACTTTCAATCTACAATTTTTAGTTTTTAGGTATATTCGCCGTATAACGCGCACTCCCTTTTTCACAAAGAATCCTGAAAAGTACATTTGCAATGCTCTTATATTTTGAAGTCATTTATTTGAGGTATTATTCCAAAGCTTTAGTAAAAAATAGTGCATTTCTAGAACTATAACCCTTCAAAAGTTCATAAGAAATGTTATTTCTTTCATAGAACCAGTATTTCTCGTTATATGTAGAAGTATAATATTTTTCTATGCTTATTTTTTTAAAAATTTTTAAAGCTCTTATTTTTATACCCGTCGTATAATGCGCACCCGTAAATTTCTATCATATTTTTCATGTTAAGAGTGAGCGTTATACGCCGGATTTTACGGTATATGTAAAAATATGAGTGTTTGTGCTTGTGTATTTATATAAAGTATTAAATCCAAATATTCTGTTTTTAAAGTTCGAACAATAATGCATAGTACTTTAGTAATTTCTTTGTCACGCATCTTATTTTAAAAAGAAGGTATAATGAAAGAGTTTCATTTCTAATAAAAATGCAGAACTTGACTTCTTAAAGAATATACCTTTCTTCCGAGACTCGTAGAACATTTTTTTTTGAAAAAGACATTTTACCACGCTTGTTAGGAACAAACTCCAGCGACAAATAGCTATCGTATAGCAGGTATTAAAGCAAAAAGCTCATAAAAAAAGAAAAACGCTTTCACATTCTTTGATGAGAAAATATGGAAAAGTAGCTGGTATATTGCTTCTTTTTTTTGGTACTTTTTTCATTTTATTACTGTGCATTCTCCTTATTTTTAATTCCCATCTTTTCATAAATTGGGAAGATAGTTTGTCGCAAATGGCCTCTTTTCTCAATAAAGCATTCAAAATTTAAAGCATTAAAAAAAGAAAGGACGAAATACGAAACGAAAAATAACAAAATAAAACTCCTTGTCTTCGGAAGTAATACGTTTTAACGAGTTCCCAAATAGGCGATAAAATTCCCATAAAAACATCAGCAGCGTCTTCAAACTAAATTACATTTTCTCCGCTTCGGGCGTCCAAGCAAAAATATAAAATTGTCGCAGCAGGTCTCCAGGAAAAACGTGCACCATTTTCATTTTCCAGTAGAAAGATAAAAAAAAAAGGTCGAGTAGGAATAAGAGAATTGTGTTTACCCACGATAAATTTCTGCCAATCTATTCGTTCTTCAACACCTTCCACTGCAACGAAAACAAAATGGCGATATCGCGTTTTCTTCGGAAGTTTTATTGTTCTTTTTTATATTCTCTTCATCGTTTAATCTCGTCTGATGAGATTTTAGCACCTAACCTCGAACGCAGTTCTTTGTTTGCCCTTTGAAAACCAGCAGACGATGTTCTGTTTCGTTTTTTCATTGTTCTTTTCAAGCTTTGAATGAAAAAGAGAATAACACGGCAGAGTTCGCGGGAAAAAAAGGGCTGATGGGATAGAGTATTAATGAGCTGTTGCGAAAGATATATTCTTACCGAATCCAGTATTATTACTTTCTTTCCGACGCTTTCGATGAGATTGAACTTGGAAGATGGCGTGTATCGTCTCTAAGCTTTCTTTCCCCCTTTTCTCTCGTAATCCGCGGTCATGAATGCAATAGGGCACTATGTTTAATGAAATGTTTCACTTAAAAAAGAAGAAATGGTACGAGTCATTAATACTAACACTAATATACGAAGGAATAAAAAAAAAGGAATTATTCTTTATTTGATTAAAAAGGGATATATTAATTCCTTTCATGAGAAAAAGTAAACAGAAAGGAACAGATGATACACGACATAACTTTTAGGAGTGTGTGAGAAATATATAGTAGTTTATGATAGTTCTAGTTCTAAATTAAACATCTTAAATTTAAAAAAAATACTATAAAGAATTTTACGTGAAACATAAAAAAAAATCGAACTTGGTTGTAAGTGGATTCTCCTGCGATTCTGTCCTTTCAATTGTCCTCTGGGGCTTCTGTTAATGGTTTGATTGATTTAAGAACCTAGCTTTGTGAAGAAACCAAGAAATGTAAATTAGTGTCACAATTTGAAGAGATCCGAAGTAAGGGGTTGAAAATGAGAGTGCAAATAGCAATAGTGATTTTGAGGTTACATATTGTCTTCATCAGAATCTGCGAGAAAGGTTAAAACTCCCATTTTTAGATTTAAATCGTCTTAGAGAAGTCGATGACCGGATTACTTGTGGATTTGGTACTCGCGTGACTGTTTTTTAAAGTGAAGTAAATATTATTGTGTTTTGGATAGGGTTCGATTGAACACATTATTCACACCTAATACATACGAGGGAGAATCAAAAAGTCTTTGCTCCTTTTCTTTTATTAGCTAAAATAAGGCACATACGAATAATTACAAATATATGTTCTATTCTACGTATTTTACACATTTTCCTCATGGTTCCCGCTTCAGTTTAGGTATTTGTCTCATCCTAGCACTAAATTTGAGAGTCCATTATGGTAGAATTCGTCCGATTTGTGATACCCCCCTACCCTGGGGTATCATCTCTTCATCCATGCGACTTAGATTTGTAGGAATAAATGATTGACCACTTGAACTCTCCATAATAAATCTAATTTATTATCGTCTCAATATATATTAATCAATGCAACACAAGTCTTACTAGGAGAATCAGATTTGGAATGATACGATGTAATTATCAATACCAAGTTAAAATAGCGCCTGAAATCCTACTCACTATCTTTATGATAAATTAACCTCCGAATCTTTACCTATAGTAGTTCCTTAACAAGCTAGAATCCGTTCTATAATTAAACTTTAATAATCAACCTCTTACCGATATCACATGGCGATCAGCAACCAAGCTTTATGTCTTCCTCTTGTATTCTCTTTTTATATTAATCTTCTATATATACTATTATCCGACTTGATCCAGCTTCTATTCAACTTTTCGGCATCTAGCCGACTTCTATATGACTCCTATATATCTCCTATATGACTTTTCGGTCTCCAGCCGACTAACTCGCGAATGCAAAAGCTCCAATATACATTCATTCACTAATCTGTATATCGCGTTTTCTTCTTGAGAAGGTTGGAATTGAAATGTCATTCTAGCCCCAAAGATTCCCCAAGAGGATTAGTTAGAAGGCGCGATAAAGCCCCGTCACAGGTTGAATGTGGAAGTACTGTCGAACTGCTGGCTCTGCTTCATCGTTGTACGTGAATCACTGTCCTGCCAAACCGAAAACGTATAAATCACCAGGGTCGTGATCTGGACTATATCGTGGGGGGTTCAGAATATTCCATTGTAATAACAATAGCTTGTTGACGGTTCTGATTTCCAGATGTGGCCTCGTATTGCTCCACCATGTTGTCACACACTGAGAATTCTCGCCACCACATCACACTTATTAAAGCGGGACACTTTTCCCCAAACATGGGGCTGTATTTTCCTACAGTTTTAAATGGATGTTCGTCTTTGATTCATAGCAAACGAATCATACTTCATTGCTCGTATGCTGTGGACGTGTGATGCACGACATACACTAATAAGTACTGCGTTTTCCTGATGATAAAATCTAATAGAAAACTGATCTCTAGCATCAGTTTTCAAGACGCTGTAAATATAAGATCTACCCATAAAACAAGTCCTAGTTAAGAAAGTCAGGCATTATCGAATCCTGAATGCTTAACAACAAAAATGTGCATTTGATAATATGCGAACGTAACTGAGACTGATTAAAACAGGAGCGGCCTACCGAAATGGTTTCATCGGTGAATCAAATGGTGGGTTTCACTATGACACGCGTGCCACGGGTTGGCCACCCCTGATATATATGCACATTGACAGAAAACGTTTCAACGATACCGACGCCGTTGAAATTAATATACCGTATTAAAAAAGATTGCAGAAAAAAAAAAGCCGCAGGAAAAAAAACGCATAAAAAATTGTACAAAAACAGATTTTAATGTAATTACAACTTCTGTATGTCTATTATTTCCAATGTTTGAATGTTCCAATTTTCAACATTTTTATATCTTCTGTTCGTTGTGCTTTCTTCTTTATTATTTCCTTTTATGTTTTTTTTTGAAATAAGAATGGTGATCTTTTCCACTGTAATTCATGGGATAATATTTCAAGGAGCTTTAGCTAATTTATCAACTTTTTCATTAATCTCGATTCTTTTGTGTCAAGTGACCCAGATGAGTGTTATTGATTAGACTGAAGAATTTCTTTCAAAAGGCGAAATCTTAAATTCAAAATTACTTTATTCGATTTTCTATTGATATTTTGGAGACTTTTTAGAATGGATAAGTTATCGGTAAAAATAACATAGCTGTCCGTTTCCGTTATCTGATGCTTTTGAGTGTAAAAAAAAAATTAAATTAACCTCCTAGTAAAAGAAGTGGACGAACTCTTTTCTTGAGGGTCAATATTAATATTAATATTTTGTTATTGGTTTTAGAATAATCTGTTGTGTGTAATAAAAGAATACTGTCATTAAAACTTCATTAAATGAAATAAATTGACATATTTTTTTATTGTGGGGTATTTGAATGATTATTAATTTGAAAGGGAACTCATCAGAATAAACATCTGCTTTAGGATATACAAAGATATAAGGAGGTAGAATCTATTGGAGAATTACTGGTTCACAGATGTCAAATACTTGTAGAGTATTGATCGTACCGGGTGTCTGAAAACGTAGAGCCACACTTTCAAATATTAATTACAAATAAACATACATACCTACGGATTTTCATGTTCCATAACGAAAACACCCAATGGCGTAACGAAGTACGTTGGGGCTTCCCAATAAAGTCAGGTTTGGGAGCCCCCTAGAATCCTGGATACGCCCTGCGATGTAGAGTTTGCGGGTTTAATTTGGAACAATTATTCGGTTCAGTGATATATACACAAGAGGGAATAGAGAGAGAGGTTACCCCATCCCCATTGACTAATACATTTAAAATTTTTATCGCACTTCGTTCTTCAGTGCTTTCTCGTCTACATGTTTTTTTAAAGTGCCCCCCCCATAAAAAAAGTCTGTGCAGTTGTGGGAATCCCCCTGGACACCAAGATTGGATTGAGGCAAAGAACAACCAGACGTCATTTTTACAATAACAAATTATATTTATTCACTTGAATCAATTATCAACCATCTAATTACAAAGATTAATCAAGATGTCTACGGCAATGTGATTGACCCTTACTATTAAATTAAGTCACGAAATGTGATACTTATCAAATATTAAACTCAATATCGAACGGGACTACCGGAATAAGATGACCGAGAAATACAGGCATTTTGAATTACTAGCATTCATTTACTTTCCACTAACTTTATTATATATTTACTCTTATGATCCTATAATCTAAATTTAAATATCACCTGCCTTTTACTCCCTTACTTTTCAGGCGGATCAAACTTTCCAATTGTAGATAGCTGCCTAATAATCAGCGAGACGCTAATCGCACAATCAACTTGAATCTTCCTAGAACTCCTTCAACCTTTCTCTTGGGGCGTATAACCTCTCCTGCTAACTTACATACTTTCACTAGTTTGCATATCCCAGTTTCTTCTTTTAGAGTTGGTTGGAAATATACGCGAATTAACAATCCCCAAAGACGCCCAAGAGTATTAGTGATAAAGTGGCGTACAGATCCGTCACACAGTGGTATAACGAAGAATATTAGGACTCCTCCCCCCCTTATTTTCCGGTTTTGTACCTCCAGCCAGATTCTACAAAGGATCGAAAAGCCAAAATATCAGACATTAGACCCCCCTTTAGAATCCTGGCACCCACGCTATGCGGGGGTGTAGGTTATGCCAGTGTATTTTTTAGAATGTTTTATTGCACGCTTTCACTGCGTACACTAATTAGTTGAGCGCAGCACATCGAGTTCATACGAGATTTCTAGGAACATTTCTGTGATGCATTGCAAGATGAACATTCTGATTGGTCGTAGTAATTCGACTTTTCCATTCATCAATATTGCGAATTGGAGATTAGTCAACAGTGCTTTCCATGTATCCTCACAAGAAGTCCACAAGTGTTATGTCTAGAGATCCAGGGAGCATGGTATTGGACCTCTTCTTCCCATCATTACCCTGGAAACATTTCCTTTAAGGTATCCGTACACCTTCGAAGAAAATTTTTTTAAAAACTGTAATATTTGCTATTAAAATATTTTTTACTGATGAAATATAACTTAAAACTATGAAAAATACATTTAATATGTTACTTGTTGTACATAAAAAATTTTTAGGGAGTAAAGCATAGTGTAAATAGTAATTAAATTGATTATTAGAATAACGCACATAACTCAAATGTAAACAAAAATATCCCTTTTCTGTAAATTTGATGATGATCATTATAACATTTTTTAAAGCTGGTACTATTTTCCTGATGATAATCAATTTATTACAATTTTTATCAAGTTTCGAGTAAAAGAACATTGAAAAATCATTAAAAAATTATTACGAGCATGATATATACCTTAGTTACTAAAAACATATCAACTATATAATTATGAAAGTAGTAGGGGTTCTTTAAATCTATAAAACAAATATATTTATAAAATTTGAACTAATTTGGTTCACAACTTTTTCTGATATTTACGTTGTCAGATGTCAATACGTTAAACAAATTCATTTTGAGATAAATCAGAAATAAACTTTGAACTGCAAATTTTAATATTAAACACAATTTGATATTCTTAAAATGCTCCTGATTTATAAATAACACCTTCTTTACTCTAAAACATTGATTTTTTTCCCTTGTAGCTCTTAAAATTTTTCTACGCTGCTTTACATTTGGTGTTGAATGTCGTTCTGCATCGTTAATTCTATTGATGTCAAGATGTTTGTATGCTTTTAAAGTAAAATAACCAGGAGTTATATTAAGTTTTTAAAAATTTCAACACAACCCTTGTATCCATCATTAAATTGGATCACAGCATCCAATGCACCAGATTTTAAAATTTTGAGGCACACGAAAACTTTCTTGGGTACTCTCTGCCATATAACGCCATTTAAACACTCGTTTGAATTTTGTGTTTTGCCATGCAGGCATTTAGTAAGCAGTTCTTTGGTACACAACTCTAAATATGTAGGCTTAATCGTGTTTAGTACTTCATTTGATAAGCCTTTATATTTTTCGTTTGGCTTTTTGCCACAAGACAGTGCTCTCTGGTAGTAGCACCAACTATCTTTTCCGATGGGACACTGCCCATGCATCGGTTTCTCGACACTTGATGAGCAATGAAACAAAGCCGCAATAACGTTTTGCTGAAGACCGGATAGGTATCCAACATTGCTACGAACAGCAATCCCATAATAGTTTTGCAATCGGTCAATAAAAGAGTTGGTGAGTTTGCCTTTACCAGACAGATTTTTATTTTTAGACTTTAGTTTGCGCAATCTCGCACCTACTCTCTTTTGAACATGACCAATGCATTCATATTTTGTGACGCTATCCTTCCCATAAGTATCTTTGACACTGATAAAGCCCTTAGAGTCCCCGTCACCATAATAATGTGCATATTTAAGGCCTCGTTTGACAATAGAACGTTGGAAGATTCTCGTAGCACCAACAGCTTCCATTTTTAACGCAGAACCTTGAAAATTGCTATGGCACACGTGATCTGCTGCAAAAGTTTCCGACTCAATGCTTCTAGGCATTTTAGAAATCTTTCTGCAGGTGGGACAATATGACGACATTATATATTTCAATGTCTACTACTTTACCAGTGTCAACTGACAAAGCTGCGACACACCCATTCATGGAAGAGTAACCTCTACGCTGCCACGTTCCATCAACTGAAATGCCACATTCAACAATTTTATTTTTAGTAGGATGTAGCACTAACAGTTCAGAAGCTGCTTTTTGCATTGATAGTTCACTAACTTCTGAAATCACGGACATGAGTTTATTCTCATGATTAGTGTACGCAGTTTTACTGAGCCTGGATAAATTTAACGTACCACATAATTTAAACCCAGCAGAAAAACCTTTCCCAATTTGTCTCATACCATACACAAATCTTGTATTTACTTCAGGACAGTTTAAAGTTTTCTTTGAACTAGAAAATCCTGAGTAAAAGTCACAATGTTTACACCTGATAACAAAATTTGAGCACAAACCATATGTGGAATCCTCAGAAAGCAGGATACCTTCTTCGAAACATTTTGGGCAGCAAAGTTGTAAAAACAAATTTAAAAGGACTTCCATATCAATTATTCTGTTACCAGTAAGTGGTTTACGTTGATATTCTGCTATTTCTTCATCAAAGGCAGGAGGTATTTTAATTTTTGAAGAACTGGCGTTGGTAGATGTTGCGCTGCTATTTTTTGAATGTTTAATGGTAGATCCATTACCTCTAAATTGGCGTTTTCTCTTTGCACTAACTCTACGTTTAGCATTACCCATTTTAAATGACAAAAATTAAAATTTTCTGCTATAAAAAAGGATTAAACAAAAGCTTATAAAGAGCTACGCAATCATAAGCAAATGTAAACAGTAAAGCACTCTATTTTCTTGCCAGATTCTAGATAAAAATATAAATAAAAGCCTGTTGCCAATTATATTCTTGATAATTCTGAAAACTCAAATTCATATTTTAAAAAGTTTAAATTTCTTACTATTGCATATTTAAACGATACTTTGAAAAATAAAAATGTCGACAAACGCATTTTTTCTACTTCGCAATGCAGACTTGTACTTCCGGGTTCAAAAAGGTGCTATCGAATGAAACTCAAATCCCCATAACTTAAGTTCTAAATAAGATAGAAACAAAATTTAAACACCATTTTAAAGAAAAAAGTTCATATTTTCAAATAACATTTAAATTAAAAAATCAAAAAATTTGACGAAAATGACGTTTTGAAGGTGTACGGATACCTTAAAACCTTTCTCTCTTCCAAACTCCAATGGAATGGTGTCCCATTGACGTAGCACATGCGTTACAGATTCAAATGCGATAAACCATTCTACGACTTGTGCTTGTTCTTGTGTGCAGCAATTTTGAAACAAAAATGTTACAAAACGTGAACGCTGTACCATTTAGTTTGCATTTCTTTATATGTTTCTTCATAGAACATAAAAAAACCTTAAGTAAGAACCTTTATTTGTTTATTTTAAATTTATTTTTGTAAGTGTAGACATATTCTTTTCGGACAATCTATACTATGAAAGGTACAAGTTTTAATAGAGTTGTAGAAGATTTCATGAACATTTCAAAACAGTCTAGCTTTGGGAGAATATTTATTTGAAGCAAGCAGACCAGTAAAAAAATGAATCATAGGAAGTCATGAGGATTACAGATACATTACAAATCATAGATTCTATCCCCAAAATTTCAAATGGAAATTTCCTAGAATGACCAAGAGCTAAATGCAAATCAGTGTATACACAAGTTATAATTTTTCTATTTAGGGAGAAAAAACCCCAACAACCAAAGCCAGAATTGTCTAATTTATAATGGATAAGTTGCGGTTTATTAAAAAAGTTCATACATCACTACTAGATGGTTTTTGTCTCTGAATCTATGTTCGAAAATATTTGATAGAAAAAAACATGTATCAGACCCTTTAACCCCCTAAGCGGTTAATTTTTTTGCTCAAAATGTTAAAAAAAAAGGCATATTTTCTTCTTGCATATAACTAAGCATAATACTTAGTAGAAGGCGAAAATAGAAGAATTTTATTTTACTTTTCAATTTTAAAGTTTCCACATTATTTTTTATTTTATAATTCTTGAACACAAAACTCTAAATGTTTGCTTTTCATAAGTACACTCTGCATGCTATGAAGAATGTTTCATGTATCTAAACAGAATTTTTCTCATACTTACAAAAAAAAATCATGTTTGTACCTCCTTTTCAAACGATTGAGGATTTTATGTTGATGTATCATAGTTTGAAGGATGGTGTAGATACTAAAAGTCTTACATTTTGTAATGGGGACAGAGATAATATTGATTTTTTTTGCATTACCTTTCCATTTTCATTTCATCTCAAGCAACATATTACACATTGACTTGCCAATCACTGTTCTTTATCGAATGTTTCCAATAATCTAAATTCCTGCCTTAAATGAAAAAAATTCCCGCCTTCTGCACAAAGAAAATACCGAATGAGAAGTATTTCAGTACCATGGAGAAACTACACATCTCTTAAAAACACACACTCTCTCTCTCTCTCTAACAATAATAATTTTACTATAAGAATCAAAAACATGCACAAATCAAAGATAGAAAGAGGAAAATATCATGGCACATAAAGTGTACCGGCGAACCGGTTGTGGTCAGATTTCGTTAGCCCGTACGGTGTATGTGCAAATTAGTTAAGGGTTTAATCAAATCTCCTTTAGTACATGATATAACAGCGCTAGTTCACACACACACACGCACGCACGCACGCGCACACACACACACACATATATTAATTTACCTTTTTTTGTTCTGTAATACTACTTGGTATTTATATATATATATATGTACCAAATTCTATTGAAACAAAAACCGTTTTTCAATTTACGGCTCATTTTTTGACTATCATTTAAATTTGGAACATGATTGTATATCTTAAAAATTTCTTTTGATAGTCTGTCTACTTTATTTATTTACATTTCTGTTTCTATTCGTCGAGTTTTAGGTAGATTTTGAAAGCATTTAAAACGATTCATTGAGATTTTAACAGAGCTTACTATTATCTTGACTATAAGAATTAAAAACATGCACAGCTCAAACAGAAAGAAGAAAATATCGGTTGCCCATACAGAGTACGTGCAAACCGGTTGTGGCCAGCTTTCCGTAGCCCGTACGGTGTACGGGCAAACAAGTTGAAGTTAGAGTACTAAACCTTTTTTTCTGCAGGGCCGCATACATATGTTAGTTATTTCCTGCGGGCCGCAACATAAGGGTAAAGGGGGAGGGGGTAAGAAATACTAAGATAACATTGGAAATTTAAAATGTGGAAAATTGATCAAAATATTACCTTCTGTTTTTCTTTTTTTAATTATTGTTTTTTATATTTTTCCTTTTTGTCACTAAAACTAAATTAGAAGCATTTAAGAAACACCCCTTCACAATTTCTGCATCAGTACGTGGTTTCATATGATTATCAATAATATAATAAACTTCATAGGGTGTCTTTTTTTACCGCTGTGGTATTATCACTGACAAAACACTTTGCTGCTGTTGCAAATATTATTTATGAAAGCCTATTTATCACCTCTTGAAAGATATCTTCGAGGAAAAGTGTCATTGAATGATTCCTGTTAATTGGTATTTTTTAAATGCAGCACTTTCATGACAAATCAAACAATTACTGTTCCATGCTTTTGTTTCACTACAAAATAGTGAACCTTCCAATCGTCTTGAAACGATATATTTTCTTCAAATATTGTACTCTTGCAAAATAGGAAAGATAGTAAAAAATTAGTTCCACCCATAAAATTGTCGCTACTCCACTGTTGTCTGTTCTCACTAACCACAACCGTTCCAAATAGAAGAAGCATATCAATCCGTACCCGTACGACACAGACAGCAAAAATCAAAATTGATGTATTTGATTTCTTGACAAAGAATTTCCGACTAAATTTTTAATTCAGTGTTGTTAAATAAGTTAATTTTTCGGAGCAATGAGCCATGATCGGGTGACTTAAAAAGGTTCGGTGGGCCGTATGGGTCCTGCGGGCCGTAGGTTGAATATCGCGGAGTTAAAGAGTTAAACTGAACCAGTTCCACTTTCTTCAAATTTTCTGTTTTTAATCAAAGTTCCTTTTAAAATATTACATATCTTGAATCATTTTTCTAAAGATGTTTATGCTTTTGTTCTTAGTCTCGTATTTTTCCTGGCAAAACCTTAACTTGCAGACTAGATAGAATTTAGGTCAATGAGGAAAATTATCTCAGCGCGCCTTTTCGAAACTCGTTGAAAAATCGTACACGTGTTAAGAGATAAAAGTCATTTGATAAAAGAACACTTAGGATAACACATTGCGATTTCCTAAATGTCGGTGGCGGCTTAATTTTCAGTTTCGATAACGGCAGCCATAAAGATAACTAAATGTCAAGTTTATTTATATTGCACTCGGAAAACGACATTTTAACTTAAATTTCTAAATAAATAAGGTAAAACATCCTTAAGGTGATTATATTGAAAATAATTGAGAGGTTTTAAGGTTAATTAGAGGAGTGATCTATTATTTGATGTAAAATCTTGGAAAGTTATTTTGAAAATACGGAATGAAGTAAAGGAAAATTATATAGTTAATGTATTGATAAAATGAACGTTTTTAAATGTTTAAAAATGCCAAAAATAACTATATGAGAGTGATTCTAGATCTAAATGGGGATTATCAATAAAAAAATGGGAAATATACCTTTTTTTATAATGAATCTATAACTCTCTAATATTATGATAAATAACACAATGGGTTGATTTCTTATATAAGAGTTTATGCAACATTACTGATGGCACTTAACAAAAAAGTAATCAAAGAAAGGTTTTAAAAATGAATTTAGGTTTCATATGATATTTGTTTTCAATTTCAAACATATTTTTTTCAGTTCCATGTATTTTTATTTTCGGTTTCGTATAGATTTATATATATATATATTTACAGTTTCATATATATTTACTTTCAGTGTCACATATATTTTTGTTTTATAAATTTTCAGTTTCCTATGTGTTTATTTTCAGTTTCAAATATATTTATTTCCTGTTTCACATACATTTATTTTCATTTTTCAATTTCATATGTATTTAGAAGTAATCTCTTACTAAATAGGAAAAAATATAATTTGAAGAAAAATTTTTAGCTATTTGAAATTAGAGTTTTTAAGGTTGACTGTTACTTAAGAGAAAATTGATTGCTCGAGTTGACAAAATTATCAAGTTTATATTATATTTTTATTTTATCTCATTTGGTGTTAATGGTTGCAAAATATTATATATTTATATAATAAATGTTCTACTTAATCCTCAACAACTCATTGTATTCTTTTCTCTAATCCCTCCCCTTCTGAATTAAATACTATATTCCGAAAATATTTTCCACAAAACTCAGAGGGAAAAAAACATATGATAGTATACATTACAAATATCAGTACTTAAAATTGAGCTCAGGTAAGGTGAAAACCTTATCATTTGACAAGACCTTAAAATTAAAGATCATTTTTACTAGTTGGTCAAATTTCATTTGTATGATATTAATAAACCAAATTAAAAATTTTTTATTAATAAAAAAATACTTGAAAGAACAAAACAAACGACGAGGATGGGATTCGAACCCACGCGGGCAGAGCCCAATGGATTAGCAGTCCATCGCCTTAACCACTCGGCCACCTCGTCATCGTGAGGTAGCGATAATAATACAAATGATTCAATATTTATTTTTGTCTGGCTTGAAGTAAAGCATACATTACATTGAGGAAGTATTACCTTATAAACCTGAATAACTGTTCAAATAATAGAAGCGAATTTATTAAGATGGTGTTGAAATTTTGCAAATGACTTTATAACGTAAGAAATGCCAATTTTTTTATTAGACATTACCAAGATTGATTTAATATCAGTAGCGCACACAGGAATTTTTCAAGGAAGGGGGGGGGGTCCGGGGTCGAAAGTTCCCCATTCTTGTATCATGCTCCTTTTGATTTTGTCGATTTTCGGGAACAAAACACAGTAAAAAACTAATTATTGAATAAATAATTAGCATTAATTAATAAAATTAATCATTAATAACAATTAATTAATTAAGTTTTACGTACTATATACTTAGAATTATAATCAATCGGAAAAAAAATCAAGGGCATTGGGGGGGGTCCGGACCCCCAGGACCGCCCCCTTGTGTGCGCCCCTGTTTAATATTAATACACACTGAATTAATAAAATAAGTATTTTTTGAAAGAATAGTTGTTTAAAATAGGTTGAAGAGTTGTGTAACCTCTTTATTTGTTTCATGTATTGATATTGCACTTATACTTATTCTTCAGTTATAGGTATTTATTTTCTTTTATAAATGCAGTAAAGTGCTTCGCTAAATACTTTTCTTTCGATACAAGAAGTAATTAAAACTTAATTAATTTAGAATAAATTTTGCTAAATTAAGTGGTCTTACAATCCATGTGGTCATGTCGTCAGATTGTTATTGCTTTATTTCTGTTGAGTCATGAGTTCGAGACCTGCTCTGGACGTATCATGGTTGAATGCACGTCAAATCTTTCGTGGCTGTAACGTTTTCCCGTCTTACAGCTGCAAGACCGACTTCCTATGCAGATAATATTACGTCGTTTATATAGACACTTGCACCCCTTCAATATTGGTGGCTTTTCATATGTCATCGCACCGGCAACCAATGGCCGGGAGAAAGCAGTACTCTACCGTAGGATTAAGATCTCGTACCTGTATTTCTAAGTAAAAATATTCTCATGTAAAATATTTGTATGCATATAACTACTTTTTACCATATCTAATAAATGTGCTTTAGTTTTGACTAGCTGCTGCATGAATGCAAAAGAAATTTTATCGAATTTTGTTCCTGACAAAAAATGAAGCTGTAGAAATGGAAAGAATAACATAGAAAAAATTAGCTTTTGCGAGAAATCTGATCGCTAATGTATTTTGGATGCACAGGAAATGTTAATGTATTATGTTATTGAGGAACTCCGCTAAATCCAACATCTTGTACAATTATATTCATTAATAGAGCATTGATTACATTATTAATGGATTTTAAAATAAGACAGCCTCTTTGTCCTAAAATGCATTGTTGTCTTCCTTACAAATAATTTATTTACTCCGTAGCGTTCTATGAAAATGTACTTTCACTCATTAATATGCTTTTTATCGATTTTACTTTGCTTTACGTAATACACTGTTTGCTAAAAAAAGAAGTCAGGGCCGTTCGAAAAATCTTCTCTCTTTTCCTTCTCTTAAATCCAAGACTTTCCGAAAGCAAAAAGAGAAGAGATCATCTGTCCAATTATTCGAATATATTTTTTAGAAAATCTTAAAGGGAAAAACGATCGAACTTGGCTAAGTACATATTCGCCATTTTGTTTTTTAGTGAGGAAAAGAATTGTTGACAATGGCTTCGTGGAATAGACTTTTCGCATCAGTTTTATTTCGAATTATGACTTTTTAGTATTAAGGTATCCGACTATGTTCGGAACCATGATTTAAAAAAATCATACAAATGGATAATTCTTATGATATATAGTGTCACTTGGATTAGAAGACATATATAAAATTGTCTTAAGAATATTATTACAATAAAAAATTATTTAAATGCAATATTTTGGCAAAAAATGAAATTCTATGAAACATTCTCCTTTTTATGAAAAATGCTTCTATAATAATATTATTTTGCATATATAAAAATAAGATTGCACCACAGGGTCTGAACTAGGATTTTTGAAAAATTCACAATATTTTGTATACAACCAATTAAAATAATTATCGGTGTTTTTTTCTTAAAATTTCTCCACTTCGTTGTATTCAAATATGGATAAATCCACTTCTAAGTTACATAATTCAAAAATTCTAGTTCAGACTCTGTACAGAGGTCTGAGCTATATACAGGCAAAATGTTATTATTATAGAAGAATTTCCCATAAAAGAATATTTTAGAAATAGGTCATTTTATGTTCATTTTTTGCCAAAATATTGCATTTAAATAATTTTTTACTGAAATAATATTCTTAAAACAATTTTATACATGCATTCTAATCTAATTGACACTAAATATCATAAAAATAATCCATTTACACGCTTTTGCAAAATAACAGTTCCAAACATAATCGTATAGCTTTTGTCAGATTTGCTAGGAATTTCTCTGTGGCTATTTCAATTAACAGTTTCATCCATAATAATGGAACATTCCAAATTATTGTATTAATATGTAAATATGTGTTCCATAATGTTTTGCCATTTCATGATTTTTTTAAGTTGCATTTTTAAATAATGAAAAATAATTTTTGAAGCTATAGTTCTATGTAAAATTTTCACCTGACCATGGCTTAAAATTACGAGTTTCGTCACCGATAACCCTCGATACCAAATGCACTCTTAATAAATAATAAATAAATGAATCTATCTGAATAAAAAATTTAGCTTTTCTATTTTTGGTTTGGAACAGTAGCGCACACAGAAATATTTCAAGGAGGGGGTCGAAATTTCACCATTCTTGTATCATGTTCCTTTTGATTATGCCGATTTTCGGGAACAAAACACAGTAAAAAACTAATTATTGAATAAATAATTAGCATTAATTAATACAATTAATCATTAATAACAAATACTTAATTAAATTTTACGTACTATAGACTTAAAATTATAATCAATCAGAAAAAAATCAAGGGCTCTGGGGGGAGTCCGGACCCCCAGGACCCCCTTGTGTGCGCCACTGGTTTGGAATATAATGTTAACATCGATATATAAAATTTTTCTCTTTATGATTATTTTGTGTGATGTACCCATATCTTTTCTCTAATTGCTAAGAAGGTACGCCGACAATCATGAGAAAATTCTGTTCGTTTCTCTAATTGCTGGAAAAAAGTTTCGTAAATGAGTGGTCAAAAATTCTGACCATTTTCCATGGGCAATCCAATAGATGAAAAAAGACGCTCGTCCTATGTGCTTTCGGATTCTCACGGATCTGTGACGACAGCGCGTCTGGAGGACAGGGCTCTCGCTATGTTTCCAGATAGACCCCGCGCTCTAAGGGGCCGACAGACAAGAGATCAACGGAATAAGCGGTGAGTGACCATGAGAAACTTGGAGGTTAAAAGGGGAGAGCCTTTTACTTGAGAGAACCCAAGAGGAATCTATCTAGCGATATACTTCAGCGTGGAATTACCTGAGAGTCCGCGAATTATAGAGAGCGAAGGAAGACTTATGACCGAGGAGTTTCGAATCAGCAAGAGCATGGTGGAGATAGAGCCAGCTAGAGCTTACACACTCTGTGTGGAGTTATATAAAAGCGAAAACTTTCTATAGTGAACTGTGGACCTTTTGGCATATCAATTCCCTTAAAGTATCACTTTGATTAATATGTTTATGCGAGTGGTGTAAAGACTTTATCACGAAAGAGACTCTATATCTGTGGATCTTTTTTGCAGCTAGTTTGCACGGGAATATTTTTTTGATGATATTCATACTTCAATAAATATTTTAATCCAGAGCCGTTTGGAGTCATTACAATTTTAATATTTTTTTTGTTTTATATATATAGCGCTGATAGAAAAACTGCATCATCTAATCCTTCGTCCTGATTGACACATTCACTGGTGTTCAAAATTAACAGAACTTTGTTGAATTTCCTGAAAGGATTTGAACGAAATGTAAAAATACTACTTCGAAACAAAGATGCATATCTTTTGCGTCGAATATGTAAGCGTATACTTGTGTCTGGGTAGAGCTATTAGTGTAAGAGGATTTTTTTAAGTACACCTCACCGAATTTCTTGGGTGTTTTTTGCAGCATTCGCTTGAATTAAAATTCAAATAGTAAAAATAAGTAGCCATCAGCGTTTAGATGATGGAATGAGGTGGTGAGTTTTGGGTAGGCTAAAAGCCTGTCAATCCCAAATCCAGATCTTCAGATAATTCAATTTAATGCCCAGCGTCGTGTTCAACTCATCGAAACAGCTTCAAGATAGCAGATGCGTCAAGAGAAAACCTGAGCAAGGTCGTCCAAGAGCCACGACGACCAGAGAAAATCACCATTTGTCCATTATAGTGAAGTAAAACGGGGACGCTTTAGTGCTCGTGAGTTGTATGCGCCCACAGAAATCTGAGCTTCAAGGGTGACTGTTTCCAGAAGACTTCATGAGAGAGGGCTGTTAGTAGTAAGACCGGACTGAAATTAGAACTCTCCGGTGACAGTGTATGTGCGCTTATGCTCAGATAAAGACTTGCTGTTTGTGTCCCCTTAGTCCGTTTAAAATGGTGTAGAGATCATAGAGATTGGAGCATAAATCAATGGGCAACCGTTCTCTTCTCCAATGAGTCTCGGTTCAGTCTAACCAGTGATTCTTGCCGTAGTTTCATAAGGAGAGAAACAGGGACCCACTACCTGTTGCGTTGCAGGTACCGTTACTGTAGATTGCCGGAGAAACCGACCATTAGGGCAGTGGTCCATACACACCATGTCTTTGAAAGAGACTTTATGGCTGATGTGAGATATAGGGATGAAGTCTTGGAGCTCTATGTTTGCCTTTTTTCGCTGGATGGAATGGCCAGTCAGGTCTCCAGATATCATCCCTATAGAGCATGTCTGGGACACTCTGAGGAGGGCAATTGTAACTCAGAACCCTTATCCGAGGACCATCCAAGGACTGAAATCAAAGTTGTTGAACGAGTGGGATTAATTTCCCCAGGAACTGATAAATTTTCATATTTCCTGTAAAAAATCACAGTGCAAGGTTAGCTTCAGACTTTCCGACTTTGATGAGTGTTATGCACGATCACGCTTGTGTATTATAACTGTTGAATGACTATTTTTGTGTGTTATATCAACCCTATGTTCATACCAAATTTTATTAAAATATGTTCGATAGTTCTAGAGGTAATCGAACAAATCTGAAATTTCTCTTAAATTTGAGCACCAGTGTATATGCCGAAACTAGTTAATCATAATATTTATATTGATGGGCGAAAATACTAAATTAAACGTTTATAAAAACTATCTATAAATTGGGTACATTCTCAGAAACTAAAAATCTCTGAATCTTTATTGATTTGCAATTATCACTATTTCGGATTTTCTACCTTTAACAAATTGAAACTTATATAACGGTTGCATTTTTATCAAAATAATGCTTTTTATACAAAAATAGACTTTTTACGCCAAAAAAGTACATGCATTAATTTAACTGGATGGGAAAATTTCCCAAGAAATCTGAAATAAATTACAATATTATTGGTCAATCTTAGTTTCAGAATATTTTTACTTGAAACAAGTTATTAAAGAATTAGAAGATATTCTAGTAATTGAATTGTTTGACAGTAGAAGTATATTAGAATGATGGATTAGTGTTATTTAAGAAATTAACATCGTTTAAGAGCAATCATATCCAAGTAATTGTTTATTGTATTTAATAGCAATTCTCCTTTTTGGAAGATACTAATACATATATAAAATGTGGCCTCTAAAAGTTAGAGTAATAATTTGACATAATCAGTGGCGTGTCCTAGGGGTCCGCCCCCCACCCTAAAGCCCTTGATTTTTTCTCTAAATGATTATAATTTTAAGTATATAATACGTTAAATTTAATTAAATATTGGTTTTTAATTATTAGTTTTATTAATTAATACAAATTATTTATTCAATAATTAGTTTTTTACTGTTTTTTGTTCCCCCAACTCGACAAAATCAAAAGGAGCATGATACAAGAATGGTAGACTTTTGACCCAGCCCCCCCTGGAAAACTTTTGTGTGCGCTACTGGACATAATTATTATATTAAATTAGATGTGTTATCACATGAATTATTAGTTAAATCTATGTCTGAATTACATATTTATTGTAATTCGTTTTTAACTACAGGAGAGAGAAATGTTTGTTTTTGGAATTTAAGACTATTTTAAAACAACTTAGACGGAAATCTCAATTTTATTCGATGAATATTGCTTACATGTGAATAAAACGGAATTAAAGCACGTTTGCTAAATTCATAATAGCAATGGATAATTGCATGCAGGGATTTTGAAATTTCAAATGAAAGTATACCATTTTTTCTAAGGCTTGGAATATTACCTGGAGTAAATGACTTTAAATCATAAGAACATTGCGCACGTACATTTCAGGTACCTTCGTAAATAAGATAAATTATAGTTTAAAAAAACTAAAAAACACCTTTTTATAGATAATCGAGCTAAGTTATAACTTAATCTTGTAGTCACTAAATCTGGAAATGGGATCTGAAATTAGACGCCAGATGTGGGATGGGATCTGAAAATATGAAATCATTAATCCTGATGATCCTGATCAAGACAATGAAACAAAATTCTTAAATTTCTGTATTGTTATCGGTCCTAGACAAGTGAGTAAAATTTCAAATTAATCTGACCTTTTAAAGTAGGTAAAAATTGAGTTCAAAGATTCCGTTACATACAAGTGAAGCTTATAAAAGGGTGTTAATTAAAAAGGGAGTGCGCGGTATACGGCAAATTTACCAAAAAATTAAAATTTCGGCTTCAAAGTATGGGTGCGCTTTATACACTGGATTTTACGGTAATTAAATTTTACGTACTATATACATAGAACTATAATCTATCGAAAGAATCAAGGGTTTGGGGGGCGGACCCGGACCCCCCTTTGTGTGCGCCACTGACTCGATGTGTTTGTGACGGATCTATACACGATTCTCTAATTAATCCTCTTAGGAAATCTTTGGGCTATCAATTCGCATTATTCGCAACCAACCCTTCGAAAGAAGAGAATCGTGATAGGTAAATTAACTTACTATAAATAGGCGAGGTTTTCTAGCTTGAGAGGTAAGAGAGAAGATATACTCAACCCTTGTGAGATTGCTACTGAAGGTACAACATTAGAATTAGAGTGACTTGATTATTATTAGAAGGAAACCTTAAAATTACGAGAGATTGTTCACTAAAATTGAATTAAGATTGTATTAAATCGGGTAATAGGTTAGATCCTTATTTAAAAAAAGGATTAAGTTTGTTAGTCGCCTAATCGCTCAAGTTTTTCTGTCGTTGTTCCACTTTCACGGTTTCATTGAAACATTCTTTTAATACTATTAGTTGAAATTTTGTCTGTTCTTAGTGTGGAAATAAATAGATTAATTGGATCATGTCGAGTGTTTCTTCACATCCCCTCTCAGATCTAGATTCCCGCGAGAGAAGCGCGAGCCTCTTACATATTACGCGTCACTAATAATGCCCACCTTGAAATAGTGCAATAAAGCATAATAAAAAAACATTTATGTTTTCGTTATGGAATAAAAACAAGTAAACATCTTTATTTGTTTTTTTGTAATTAATATATATTACCTTTTATGCTATGTGGATTCTTGGACTTCCTTACTTTATTATTTCAATAAGCAAAGTTACCGCAATTCCTCCTGAACACCTATAAACCTTCTTTGCTAACTCTTATTACACACACACACATATACTCTTTCTTAGAAATCTCTCTTAATCTTTGATGCGAATTTAGCACCTGCCTTCAGTTTAACCTCATGCATTCTGTCGTATATACTATAAGTTCTGGCATCGACGAAAGGAAGCAAGCAATTCTAACTACGTCACACCAACCCAAGCCTTAATCCAAGAAGCAAAAGAACAACAGATGAGAAAAGAAAACCGAGCCTTTTCCGCAGGGTTTGGGTTTCAGTTGAGATTAATGGGATAGAAAAAGGGGAGCATCAACTGGTAAAATATGAACTCGTGACAAGGTTCGAAGACTAAAAGAAAGTGATAAAAGACCCCATAAACTTTTCCCCTGTTAGCTGATACATTTAATGACACGTTGGTATCTAGAGCCTTCCTGCCCCTCTAATTTTTTGTTTTGTTCTTTCTCTTTCTCCTTCAATGAGGATGAAGTATTAAAGCTATTAGGTTCTCTTGAATGAATTTTGTTTGTCTTGTGACTGTTAAGGAATGCAGTAAGTGATTAATTTATCTGGGGGGATGAAAAGAGATTCGCCCTATAGTTTTGTCTGGGAGTTAGATGTCATACGGTAAATGAATAGTTTTTGGGGGGGAGGATAGGAGTATTACTTGTTGGATAGAAGTATTCTCTTAGCAATAATAAACTAAATTAATTAATTTATTTAACAATAGGATTAAATTAAGTGATATTGTCAGACATTTGTCATTATTAGTAAGATGGAGAAAGATGGGAATTCCCCTGTTAATCATATATATTGTTTTTAACAAACAATACAAACAGTTAATTTTAATTAAGTTGTTTTTTAATTAAATTAAAGTGAGCAGTATGATTGATTCTTATTGCAGTTGATAGCAGACAATTTAAGCCCGAAGTATATTGTGTAATTTGATTTAATGATGATAAAATGCGGCATTGTCTGTAAAATATTTTTGGATTTATGAAAAAGGGGTTTGGTTAATTTTAATTGAATTAAATTAACTATACGAAAATTTACATTATAGTTAAACTAATACTCTTCTTATAATTCTCCCACGCATAGTATCGTGCACACAAACTAAATATTTTTTTAAAAAAATTATAGCAAATGCAATTCTTAAAAAAGACATAAGTTAATGTGGTTATTCTGCTAGCAAAAAAATGATTTCGCGTGTTCACGTAACAAGAAGTATAGCATAACTCAAATTTTGTTAGTTGAATCACAGAATTTATTAATAACTCAAGTTTTAACCTCTATAGCTATTTTCGATATTCATTTCTTAAGCAGCTCGTTGTTTTGCCGAAAATGTTCTAGAAAAAGGCACATTTTTTATTGCATATAACTAAGCACAATACATAATAAAATGCGAAAAAGGATAAATTTTATTTTAATTTAAATTTTAAAGTTTCCATATTTTTTACTCTTATTAATTCTTTTTTTTATCATACTATCATATTTATATATTTTTCTCTCATTATTTATCTTTTTATTTTCTATTTTTTTTCTTTTATTTTACTTCTTTTTCAACTGGTTGAGGATTTTGTACGATATATTTACCCACATATTTTGAAGCGAGGTGTAATACTAAGTCTTACATTGCAATGTGAACAGACATAATACAGCCTCTTTTTTGGATTATCTTTCTATTTTCATTTCTTATCAAGCAATAAATTGTACATTGCCTTACCAATCACTGTTCTTTATCGATTATTTTGAAGAATCTAAATTCCTGCCTTCAATGCAAAGTTCTCCACAAAGAAAATTTCGGATGAGAAGAATGTCAGTACCATGGACTAATTGCATCTCTTAATATCACGTGCACTAATAATCTCGATATAAGAATTAAAAATATGTGCAAATCAAAGATAGAAATAAGAAAATATGAGTGTCCGTACAGCGTACGGGCAAGCCGGTTGTGTCCAGCTTTCGGTAGCCCGTACGGTGCACGGGCAAACTAGTTAAGGGGTTAATAAAAAATAATGATATAATAACCATAAAAGACAGAAATATTCAAAAAATGTTTAAAAAATAATCTAAAAATAGAGACAAAAAATGATATTTTTTGCTTTACTGAAAATAATATTCAAAGCAGATTTCTTAAATAGCTGCTTCATAAAATGTACATGCATTTGATGTAAACGTGCTTTGAAATGCAACAGAAGAGTTATTAAAACATGAGTATATTGGTGTGAACTTCAACCCGTGGGGAACAGCAGTGTGTTACACGCAATTCTCCTTCATAATAAGATAATCATATCTTTACTTTATGGACCAAATGTGCAAAATCTGATAATTTCATGCATAACGTGATGGCATATAAAAAGCAAAAAGGCACGCTATTTGCAAGTTTTGATTTAATGTTAAGTAATTCTATAAAATATTAATCTAGTCAAAAAGCGACGCATAATAGTTAAAACGTATAAAAATTAAAGTATTAAAGTAGTGTATAAAAATAATGTATAAAAATAACGTATAAAAATGACACATAATAGTGGTGTGTAAAGAGTATCATAATGATTTGTTAAAAAAAAATTGTTCGTAACATTTTTGATTTAGGAGTGTCTTTGTATAACATTAATGAGAAAATATATGATGAATACAATGATATGGTGCAGTTTAACAACTATATGGTAATATCTTTTAAAACTTTCCTTTGTAATTAACTGAAATTTTAGCTCAATATGGTTCGAATTTGAATTCAATTTACTGTTTTTTTTACTTAATGTTTCTTTCACGAATGGTATCTGACTGATTTAGAAATGGGATGACAAACATAGTTAAGCATAAAAATTAGTTTTATCGATACGACCTTTCATGTATAGAGTCGAATAAAGAAATTTTGTACTTGCAGTATACGCTTGTAGTGGTCGCCCGTAAAAATTTAAACTTCGTTTTAACCTCCAAAGAGCCAAAATCAAGGTCAACAGCTGAACTGGCACATGGCGGAGAAGCAGTGGCGCACCCCTGGGGGTCCGGACCCCCCCAAAGCCCTTGATTTTTTTCTGATTGATTATAATTCTAAGTACATTAGTACGTAAAATTTAATTAAGTATTTGTTATTAATGATTAATTTTATTAATTAATGCTAATTATTTATTCAATAATTAGTTTTTTACTGTGTTTTGTTCCCGAAAATCGGCATAATCAAAAGGAACATGATACAAGAATGGTGAACTTTCGACCCCGGACTCCCCCTTGGAAAATTCCTGTGTGCACCACTGCGGAGAAATATTTAGTTATGATAACCGGTGACTAACAAAAGCACTCCAAGTTCTTACTGACGAATGGAGAGATATCCCGTGTATAATAATACCTCTAAAATGCAATATTTAATTATGATAACGCGTCGAAAATCACTTTTGAATCATTATTACTTGCCATTTTCACGTCGCAAAGGAAAAGGAAAAAAAAAAAACAAAACACTAACAGTAAACAAAGATGCCTACAGTTTTATATAAGCACAAGTATAAGCAATGAGATATATACGTACGAGGAACTGTCATGTAATTTATACAAGATCTTTGTATCGGTTCTTATAAAATGTACACAAATATACGTTCACAAACTGTGCGTATTTTAAATACAATGCTTTTTTATTTATTACGTATAGTTTTGCACATAATATATACTAATATGCTATAAATAAGTATATATTCATACATTAGGTATTGGAAAAAGAAAAGGTTTGAGAAAAAGACTCCCCCTTAAGAAAATACAGAAGTACGAATGCACAATTAAGGTCTTGGTTACACTTTTAAAGGAATTGAATTTTTTTTATTTTTTTAGGAAAATCATTTGTATTTGCAAAGAAAGAATTAATAAACCATAAGTTTTGTCTTTAATTTTACACAAACTATTACACAGTTTGGTACTAATATTTAGATTAAGTAGATGCCCGTCAGATTTCTTGCTGGACTATTTCTAATAGTCCCTTTAGATCGCCAAACGATGGATGAAATACTGATTAGATTCTAAACATGCTCTACTGGAGAAAAATCTGACAATCTAGCTACCGGGAAAATGTCTGACAAGCAAAATGCATTAAACACAGTGGCGTAAAGGATAACACAGTTACACCTCAGTTTGAATAGATGAGTTTCACAGCACGATATAACATACAGTAGACATACCACCATACAATACGAATATCATTGATATCGACCAAAGGAAACCTGGTGAATAAATGAGCTACATGGGATCCATCGATCATGGATAATAATTATCTGTCTGTGATTCTCTGACGATCACCCAGTCCTCAGATTTTGTAATGTTTTTCGTATCCTACCACTGTCTTAATGCTGTTTTCATCATGGTTAAACGATTACTACAAAAATAGTCATGCTGTGACTTCGTTTTGTATTTATAAATCCTTTTATCTCAGACACCCTGAATATTAACAGCATGTCCTCTCTCAAATGGTAAATAAATAAGAATAAATTCGAATGGAAACTTTGTTCAGAAAGATAATTTTTCCTTCTCCCTCCTTTTCCTCGAATTTTCAGTTATTTTCATTCCTTGATTGTTGAAATTTGATGCTTTGTATGCTCAATTAAAAGGCACCTTTACGTGAAATTTTCGTTACAATCAGATAGATTATTCCGGGACCGTCTATTCACTGTCGTATAATTTATGCAAAGGATACACCACAACATTTATTTGACTACATTGACTTGGTACGAGAGGACCCTTGGAAGAGGTCTATTTTGATTAGATATCTTTTAAGGGTGAGCAAACTCATGGATTTTTTCTGTTTCAGACCAGAGGGATAAGAAAGAAGAAGAATTTATGTACATACAAGTCTTACGCATATAATATCATAACACTAACTATTAAAATTTTTATTGGTGGCTCTCTAAACATCTTAATAAATATTGAAATAGATCTTTGACGATGAAATATTTAAAATGGGATCGCTTTTTAAGTTAACGTGAAGCAAGAGCTACATAAGGAATATTGGTGTAAAATTTCGGTAATTTTACGATGCACACTTGGTATCATATTTTAAATTCTAACATATTGTTACGAATTTTGTGTAATAAATGCTTAAAATAGTGTAAATAATTTATATCTGGATGTGTAATATGTTAATATTACTTTCTGTTGCATTTATTTTATGCTAAAATTGTAATATTCGCAAGCAACGCCGTTCCTTACATTATAATGACAACTAAATGGAAGCTTCGTAAAATGTTGGCAATCGTTGAAATAATAATAATAAATAGTTAATTTGCAAATGAGCAAACACTTCTCAAGAGAAATATTTGAACAAGAATATAAATAATATGCATTTGCCACAGACATGTGTAGATAATATTTATATATTTTTTCTGTGAAATTTCAATTAATTTGAATCTGAGCAGCGAGGCTTAAAAAATTTTGCTCTTGATCGTAAAAAAATATAATTGTTAAGACATTGTGTGTGTAATTGATTCAAATTTTAATGTCTTTAGGGAGTCTTCGATATTAATTTCGTCGAATTTTGAATAAATGAAAATGTCTTGCTTATTTGTGCTGATTATAAAGTAATTTTTTTTCGTCAATGTGCACTTTTACATTAATTTTAAGCAAATAATTTAAATTATTTTTCTTATTAATTTATTTTTGTAAAATTTACTGGGGGGTAACCCTGTCCACCTAACAGAAGACCAATCCAAATTACACAAATTATACCTCTGTTCATAACCATTGCTCAAATTGCAATTTACGTGTATTGTATAGTTCTAATTTGCGATACATCGTCACGTCTAACTATTTTTAGACGTTCATGAAGGACTCACCATCATCATAAATAAAATTTATTACAGAATCACGATTTATATATATAGAGAGAGAAAGAGAGAAAAAAAATATATGTTAATGAATTATGTAAACAATTTTATAAAATTTGTTAGCCCTTATTTTTTTTTCTGATGAGAGCTTTATACATATAAACAAAATAAAACTGTAAAAAGAAACCCCTATGAAAATTTATTGTTTTTCCTAAACTCCTCTATCAAGTTAGAATTTTTATGAAGGGAGGCAATTTTAGTAAGAACATTAAAAAAGTTCTGAAAAACATAACGACGAGGATGGGATTCGAACCCACGCGGGCAGAGCCCAATGGATTAGCAGTCCATCGCCTTAACCACTCGGCCACCTCGTCTACAGAGCAATAAACTTCTAATCTTATCATATATTAAAGGTGCATTACAGTAACTTCATTACGTGATGAAAGGATTTTCGTATCAAACTCAGAATAACTGTTCAAACAAATAACAAAGCTTTTACTACTATGTACGTTGTTAAAACGAATACCATCAAATAGGGAGCATAAAATTTCTTGTATTTTATTATATATATATATATATATATATATATATATATATATATATATATATATATATACATCATTTCATATCTTTTGAAAGTGTTGTTTCCAATTATGGATTGCAGTAATCTTTTCAAGTACGCAATCGAGGTGTAGATATCAAAATTTTCAAATAGTATAAATGCTCAGAAGGAATAAATAATATAAGAAACAATAATAAAACGATACGAAAAAAATCCGAGTACAAATACACTTTTTAGTTGAAGGAGTAGTTGAAATAAAAAAAAATGTATTATGAGATAAATTTGCTTAGATATTTTTGTTTAAATTATGACATTAATAATCAGAATTGCTATTTAATTTTTTTCGAAAAAATAATATTTTTTCATTTGAAATAGATTTTTTAAAATTTATTATTTTTATTTTGAATGGTAGGTGCTACAACAAACAAAAAATATTTAAAAAAAATATATTTTAAATATAAATAAATAAATTTCGAGAAACGAAGAAAATCACAGAGTGACATGTTTCCTAAGACAGCGTTTCTCAAACTGCGAGTCACCCCCCCCTGTCCTCCTAGGGGGCGTAATAATCCTACGAGGGGGTGCCAACACATGTCGAAAATAAAAAAGTATTTAAAAATTTATTAATTTACTTAAAGGAAGAAAAAGAAAATGCATCATGTTATAATAAAAAAATAAAATTCCCATTTACACTGATAAAATACATTTATAAATGAATCAGTACTGCACAATGTATTTGATAATAAATTTATTAATACTAAATGAAGAACAAAATTAAGAATTACTAGTAACTTCCATAGGCTTATCATATATAAAATTGAATACTTATCTTGATAATTTTTCTGGTTTATAATTAAGGTCGCATTGTAGCTTTAACGTCAAAACATATTATTGTTGCGTTCAATACATTGCTATTACATGGTGGGAGGCGATGAAAATTATGATTGAAAATCAGTGCCGGTTTATCCATTGGGCACTTGGGGTGGGCACCCAGGGAACCGGGGCTCGGATAAGCTGGACTTGACCAGATTTTCTGGTTATAAATTCCAATCATATAGTACCAAGGGAGTTTGTAAATCGTTTACGCCCAGGGCCCGAAATTAGCTTAAATCGGCAAGTAAATATTGAAAGTTTGAGAAGCACTGCCACAAGGGCTTTAGCCTCAGAGTAACAACCTTACACAATAGAGGAAACAAATGCAGGATAGATAGGAAGTTGGGATGAATCCATGCCCTCTCCCAGATTGCAGAGCATGCATTTTGGGCTTTCAAATTTTCTCAATCTGAAAAGGTGCCTGGCTAAAAAATAGGTTTCGTCAGGAGTCTGAAAATTTAAAAATGTTAATGTCTTAATCGTTATGTATAGCGTTTCTAATCCTTCACATATAATGGCATCTGAGGGACTCCATTCGTTCCATGTATGATTGAAAACTTTGATGTCTCCCAAAGACGTCAAGAACTGTCTTAGGTGGAACTATCTTTGCTGAGAGTCGTATGTCGATTTTATTTTGTTTCGAATGCTGAAGGTTCTCCACCTTTTCATCGGCACCGGAAACACGTGGTCCCAGGGAAAGGGAAGTATGTTATACATCAAATTCCGTATTATTTTTGGGACAAGGGCTTAAGATTTGTTTACATGGACTATGTTTTAGAGAGAGCTCTCAGTAATGGTCTTACTCCTGAAGTCGCTTCCTCATTGTCTTGTTTACCTAAAGCTGTGGAAATAACGATGCATGACCAAGACTCTCCATAATAAATCTAATTTATTATTATCATTTATAATATTCCACAACAAAATAATCTATAAAAGGAAGCCCTAGGAGTGATACAAAGAAAGCAATTACCTTAAGTGAATAAGCGCGCGAAATCAGATTAGTTTAGTTTTAATCAATCCTGTCCTATTAATTCTGGATCCACTAATTTAGTCTAGTAGCTAGAATCTGTCCTTTAGTCAATATGCGTAAGTTCTAATTTTTACCATAGTAACACTGCATTCGGATGCTCCTCTCCTTCTGACCTACGGTTATTATACTCAAACCTTAAATACTCTAATTAACTTGTATCTCAGGGTTTCTTCTTGAGAGGGATGGCTGCAAAATAAACGTGAATGCTAGCCTAAAGATTCCCCAAGAGGATTAGTTGGTGAAGGTTGCGTAAAGACTCTTCACATCTCTAGTTTTGTTCAATTAGGTTGCTTAAATGTTTTTGTATAAGACATAGTATTATTAATCTTAAGTTAACGAAAAATGATTGCGCAATAATATTTCATTTCTTCCCTACATACATATTTGTCTAAGGAAGAAGACATCACTTAATAGTACGGGTTATGAAAATCGTATTGTAAAATCGGGATTTACATTATTAATATTATAATTAGTCGATTATTCGTGATAAAATTACTTTTTGACTTTGTAATAAGGGGTTTTACATCAGAAAGAGTGAAGTCAAGAATCCCTGCAAAGATATGCGAGTAAATATTCCGATGACAAATGCTACACTGGAATGTGATTTCCTAAGCCCAAAATAATAGACAAAAAAAAACATTTTAAGTCCTTGATATTATTTTTAAAAAAAATTACAGAATCTAATATGATTTCTATGGAAAATAGTTACAAAAGTATTATTTTTTTAAAGAAAAGACAATTTTGCAGAAATTAAAGCAATGAAATTAAAATTACAAAAATCAATCTTCTCATTTGCATTAATGCTAAAATGTTTTTCTTTTAAAATGAATTTTAAAGTGATGTTGTTAATATTAAAATGGGGTTTTTAAAATAATGTTAATAATAAAAAATGTTTGCGTGTGAAAGAAAGAGAAAGCTTATTTAAATTTTCTGCCTACAGGGTCAATCAAAAAATTCCTACTGTTGGCCTGACTTCCATTGAGCATCGCTTGCCATTACTTGTATTTTCCCTTTTTATATTACTTTAATTTAAAAATAATAAGTAAATTAATTATTAATGGAATAAAAATATAAATTTTTATTTAAAAATACTGATTTAATTTGCTTGAGTTAAAAAAAAATAATAAATAGTGTCTTTCATTCTCATTTCGGCAGCCGCTAACCCCTTCAGCAGTCAATTTGTTTGACCAAAGTGTTCCAAAAAAGGAACATATTTTTATTGCAAATAAACACTATTCACAATATTTTTTATTTTATAGTTGTAGAACATAAGAACCCTTAAATGTTTCCTTTTTATAAGTACACTCTAAATGCTATAAAGAATGTTTTATATATCTCTCTAACAAGAATTTCTCTCATGTTTACAAAAAAAATTCATGTTCGTACCTCTTTTTCAAACATTGAGGATTTTGTGCGTGTATGCATATATATATAATACACACGCAGTTGGAAGCATGGTGTAATACTAAGTCTTATATTGTAATGTGGACAAAGATAATATCGGCTTTTCTGGATTATCATTCCATTTTCATTTCTTCTCAAGCAGCAAATTGCACCCTGCCTTCCCAGTCCCTGTTCTTTATCGAATATTTTGAAGAATCTAAATTTATGCCTTTAATGAAAAATTCTCTCCGTCACCATAAAGAAAATGCTGCAGAAGTATTTTAGTACCATGGAAAAAACTGAATCTCTTTAAAAAAACTACTGTAAGAGCAAGCCCCTTGGGCGCCCTTCTCCTAAATTATCAGCGTGAGCTAGTGGTGTAGGATTAAATGAAGAGCCAGAAGCTGCCATAATCTTAGTATCACTTTATTAAGATCTTAACTTAAACCAATAACATATTAGGTAATAATGTGATATGTGAGAGAATCTATGGTGGCGAAACACACAATATATAACACCGAAATAACGTAACCTGAACCACTATCAATAATTAACTCGCCTAAGCTCAATTTCAATGTAAACACAGATCCGAATATTAAAATGGTAACACCTACCTTAATGTCCAACGAAACAGCAATCTATCTTATCCTAGCTAAAGTTGCGGTTCACTGGCGGGCAATTGTATGCACCTTGGCTAAAGGCTCTCTGTCACGGGTAACCTCTCTTGACTGTCAATTAAATTCTCGAAATACTCTTCACATTTGCAACACGGACTATCATGCCACACGCTTACTCTAAACTTCTGTTACTTAAAAGCTTCCTTAATTTGCATCTTTCATTCACGTTTTAATTCCCGGGTTGTTTGGAAAGAATTGTCATTTATTCTCTGCCCCCAAAGAACCCAAAAGGACATGTTAATGAAAAAACGCGTGAACCCGTCACACTACCTTACTAATCTCGTTATAAGAATTAAAAATATGAGCAAGTCAAAGGTAGAAAGAAGAAAATACCAGTACCCGTACAGCGTATGGACGAACCGGTTGTTGCCAGCTTTCAGCAGCACGTCCGGTGAACGGGCAAACCAGTTAAGGGGTTAAAATTCTCAAAAAAATGTCGAAGAGTAAGTAAGGATGTGTAAAGGGGAAGGTAATTTTTCATTTTTACTATTTAATTGTTTTGGGAATTTATATCATTTTGCTTGTTTCTGTGTTTTTCAATAAAAAATCTTATTCCGTAAGATACCTTAAGGAAAACAATTTTTTTTTAAAAAAAAAAGCGGTAATTTAAATTTTCTCTAAAAGCGAACGTTTTTATAACCACTAAAGTAAGTATGTTTTCGATAAATTATTCATATTTTCAAGTATGATATTATTCACGTTCGTCTCATAAAAATAAAAATTTGAATACAGTGCAAGAATTTCTCGTGCTATAAATTTAATCTTGGAAAAAAAAAATGTCATTAGTTTCTTTCGAGAACTGGATTTTTTTTACTTGAAAAAGTGAAACACATTGTGCTTATATATGATCCTGTAAATTTTTATAAGATAAAATATATTTGCAGATAAATGTCTAGAAAAAAGACGAACATTGGATTCATGATAAAAAAGGCACCGTAAAGGTCTCTTTACTGAGAAAAGCATTGATCTAAACTCTGAACATAGCTAAAAGTAGAAAATGAACCAAATTAAAAAAAAACTTTTTGTGGAAAGAATACAATTGTATCCTTAAAATTCAAAAATTTTCTTTAAATTTCATTTTTTATAAGCATATGTAATATATTTATTATTACAGTACATCAGTGCTTCTCAAACTTTCTATACTCGCGACCCAATTTTCAATCATAATTTTCATCGCGCCCCTCCCCTCCCCTTACATACAATAATAATGTATTGAATTCAATAATAATATACTTTGATGTAAGTCTACAATACGACTTTAATTATAAACCGTACAAATTATCAAGATAAATATTATATTTGTATATAATTTGATGACATGCCCATGGAGTCACTGGCATTTGTTAAACTTGTTCCTGACTTAGTACTGTTAAATTAATTATAAATTACATTGTGCAGTATTGATACATTATAAGTGTACTACATCAGAGCAAATGTGTAGGTATTTTATTTTTTATTATGTCAGAAATGCATTATTTTTTCTGCTTCCTTTCAATAAATTAATAATTTTTTTAAAATAGTGCTTGTTTTCGACTTTTCTATATACTCGCGCCCCCCTTGTAGGGTTTTCACGCCCCCCCCTAGGGGGCACGTCACACAGTTTGAGAAACACTGCAGTACATATAAAATGTTAAATGTCAAAAAAGGTTTGTGCAGCAATAATTATTCTTAAAATCATATTATTTTTTATGTGATAAAATGAAGTAAATATAGGATATTATATATTCTAGTGTTTCTCTCTCTCTCCTTATATATATATGCTTAAGGCGTCACAGGAGTGTTAAAAATGTTTCGAGAGCACAAAATACAAACAAATTTCGACTAGAAATAATTCTTTGAGGTTAAAGTGAAATAATTTGAGTCTTTTACACATTTCATATAAAGGAATGAAGTTTAAAAAAAAATAAAATATCTAAAATATAATCATAATTTTAAAAATAATAAGCACAGAAAAATAAGAAAATTTTTTGTAAGAAACAAATACTAAGTTTTACGACGCGCATGATATTTTCTGCAATAATAATTCTAATTACTAGCAATAAGTTGATTTATAAAATCAAATATATCCTTATTACATTGTAGCCTATCTAATACAAATAGAATTAAAAATAATATTTTTAAAAGTAAAAAAGTAAATTTAAAAAAAAAAAATTAAAAATTCAATTTTTGTTGAAATTTTTCAAAAAATTAAATATATATAATACTATAAATAGCTAGGATTTAAAGATTATTATAGAATTTATAATTCTGTAAAGTTTTATAATCAAAGTATGATAGTTTTTGAAACGCAGTACGCGTAATTGAAAAAACACAAACTGAGAAAAAAGGCTTTTAAGTTTTAAAATGAATTTGAGAAAATAAATTTTAAAACTTACATGCTAAAATGCTCCAGGATCATAAGATATACATTCCTGTTGCTCAAAAACAGCTCCATTTCTTTAGTCTTATAAATTTTTTTGGCTCTGCGAGCTTCAGAAGATGATGCTAAGCACCTCCGTCTTGACGTAAAGATTCGACGATTGTCACGTTCAGCCAGGGACACACACATATTTCTGTTAATTTTTAAGCCAAATTTCTCTAAAATAGTAATAAGTATTTGACTTCCATCATTAAAAATGCTGGTTGCTAGATTTGCAGCAATCTCTGCCATCCTAAGACTAGAACCAATCGTCTTAGGACAAAACTTCCAAATTAATGAATTTAAACTTTCTTTAGGATTCTGTGTCTTACCTTCTAAGCCAGTGCTTCTCAAACTTTCAATACTGGCGCCCCCCTTTTCAATCACAATTTTTAACGCGCCCCCCCCTTATACATAATAATTTACTGAATGCAATAATAATGCACTTTTACGATAAAGCAACAATATTTATTATAAACCGTACAAATTCATGACATAAGTATTACATTTTGTATATGTTACCTTTAAGCAAAAAAAAGTTAAGTAATAGGATAATTACTAAGATATTTTTCCTTTCTCTGATTTTTAAATTGGAACATATTACAAAATGCGGTGGTTGCTTAGAAGACAAAATATAAATATCAGCTAAATATAGAAAATGAACTCAGAGGGTCAATTTCTTATCTTAAAACTCCTTTAAAAAAATTTGCTTAGAATTAACAAAATAATTTTAATTTATTAAATAATAGTAAAAGAACATTTTATTTTATTCAGTTGCCAATGCATTACAAATAAATTCTCTAATTTTAAGTTTAAATTGTATTGACTATTTTTTATCGTTTGGCTCTTTAACTTGAAACCTGAATAATCATAAAAGTTGTAAGATATAATAAATATTTTCCTTAAGAAAAAAAAAAGAAGAGCGCCCATGGAAGTAGCTAATAATTATTAAACTTGTTCTTAATTTAGTATTAATTAATTAGTCCTAAAATACTCTGTGCACCACTCATACATTAAAAGCAGTGTTACTCAAACTTTCAATACTGGCGACCCAATTTTCAATCATAATTTTTGTCTCGCCCCCTTGTACAACAATAATGTATTTAATGCAATAAAAATGCACTTTGAGAGAGAGACGCTAAAGTTACAATACGATCTTAATTATAAACCGTACAAATTAATACGATAAGTATATTAAATTTTGTGTATATGTAACTTTTAAGTAATATATATTTTAAGAAAATTACTTAAAATATATATTACTTAGAATTATGTTATTTTTCTTTCTCTAATTTTTAAATTGGAACAGATCGCAAAATGATGTATTTAATTAAAGATTTATTTCCTTCAGCATTCATTTCTCAAAGTACAAATGTCATTAGAAAAATAGTCTAGTCAATGTCGCTCTCTATCATATCCATCACATCTGGCATTATAGGGTACGTTTGTGTGAGTCTGGGCAACCTATCGGACGTCTGCGCAAAACATGTAAAAATGCTTTTCCTCGTACAATTCCAGTCAGTTTTGGTCGACTCGATACTCCTATAGCTACCGAATCTAGCTTGAATGTACATTTTTTTTAATTACCACGTTAATTGTAATTCACGGTAATTAAGTATTTACGGTAGTAGATTAAAACAATATCATACATACATTTTTAAGTCGTAAGCAAACATTCGACCATAATAAAGAATCAACAAGTACACAGACGAACGAGCATGGTTCCGAAAATTAAATCAAGGGGATCTTCTAAAAAATACTTAAATTTTGGATTTACCTACTGAAGTAAATGATGGAAACCCCAGCTCGATATGTGTTAAAACTTACAAATCTGTAGAACAACATGTGAAAGTTGTTTTTAAAACATGTAAAATCATTTAGCTATGTTGGCAAAGAATTTTAAAAGTATTTTCTGGATGAGGACAGCTTGATAGCAAGTTACGAGTGGATTAGGGATCTATTTCAAGATACTCCAGAAGGGCTCTCAACTTCCGAAGAAGAAATCTTCATATATTTTACATCCAGTGAAAAATTAAAAGGCAATTTGTAATAAATCACTCTTTGAATTTGGGGTAGAGGTGGATGAGGAATTATCTGTACTGAAAACAAAAAGCACTTCGTATACTATTACCATTTTCAACATCCTACCTTTTTCAAACCGGATTTTCTGCAGTGGATGCCTTGAAGACAAAATATAGATCTCAGCTAAATATAGAAAAATAACTCTTTAAGTGTCAATTTCTGATATTAAACCTTCCTTTGAAAAACTTTCCTCTACAAGACAAGCCCGTGGAAGTCCTAATAATTATTAAACTTGTTCTTCATTTAGTAATAAGATTGATTGATTGAATATTAACGTCGCACTGTTCAGCTGCACGAGGCCTTTTGACGATGGACCACGTAATTTTGAACCATGGTCAAGTGACGTGGATGACACCTGAGCTGGCACCCCTCTCTCCTAACTACCACACCACACCAACGGGAAAACGTTTCAACTCTCAACAGATTTAACGTGCATCGCTGCCCTACACGGCAGGTCTTTAGTGGTACTGGGCTCGAACTCGTGACAAGGCAAGCCACGATCCGATACCTATACCACTCGGCTACCGCGGCCAAATTCAGTAATAAGAAATTATTTATAAAATACCTTCTTCAGTACTGATACATCAAACGTATACTGGCTGAAACACCGACTCTTCGCACGAGTTCATTTTTTAAAAAAATAAAACATTATTCTTGATATAATAGCTGAACTGTAAGGGGAGTAAAACTGTGTGCACGACATTGTATACAAAAATGTAAAATGATTTTTTTTTAGATAAATGCTATAATTGTAAATAACTGTTTAAAAGAACTGTAATTTTAAACCTCACACAATTAGCATTTAGAATTAATGTTAAATTATGAAAAAGAATATAAAATTCCGATGAAGAATGATTGTGTTACGTTTTAACATTTAAAGCGAGAAGACTTCAAAATGTTTTAACCCGGGAGCAGGCACGTACTCGATACTAACATTAATGGTAGTGCGGGGGGACTAAGTCACCCCAATCATTTGTTTAGAATTATTTTTACTGTACACGATACAAATCGGAATTCTAGTGAATATTTGAATTTATAGAAAGTATACTTACCTTCTTTCAAGGACTATTCAATTCTTAGATGATTTGAGAAAAAATCCAATAAAACTGAACTAAAATGATTCAAAAGTACAAGACCATAATAAAGGACACAAATCAGACACTTTTCAATTATCCTACAGAAATGTTAAACCAACCAATTCTTTTCCAAATATCGCAAAACTCAATTATTTACAATTTCCCTAAGCGAAAAGCAAACGCATAAAAGATGGGAGGGAACTAATATTGATAATAACCATACCATAAGATTGAAGGTCAATCAAATGATTAGCAAACGTACTATGCAGCCTGGCTGAAAAGTGAATCATGACTTCCTTTTCTTTTTCTACAACTAATGTACAATATTTCAATAATAATTACAGTGGTGAATTGTTTATCTTCTTAGAATTTTTCTCAGGGTGTGGGTTTCGTTTTTTCTTTTAACGAGTAATATTTTATGTTAAAACGTAATAAAAAAATCTCTCATTGAGGAAATACAGCAAATAAAACAAAATGTTTTTTTTCTTTAATTTGGTTTTGGGATCAAAGATAGCTATTTGATGACGGAAAAAAGCCAGGTAATAAACATAAGTTATGTCAGTGTTGTTGTGTGTATTTTTTTTATTATGGAAGAAAGTATTTTGTTTTACTTCTCTTTCCGGTTATTTTTTTTAAAAAAAATCTTTAAATTTTCGATACGCTCGCGCCCTCCTTGTAGGGTCATCGCGCCCCCCCAGGGGGTCGCGCCCCACACTTTGAGAAACACTGTCCTAAGCATTTCTTCAGGAGTGCCGGATAAGTCTGCAAATACAGGCTTAATTACATCTCGAACAGCTTTAGCAACTGAGAGTTTGTGTTTATAATTTTGTAAATTATTATTAATTGCAGCATTATATACTTACACCATGTATTTGGATTTGTAGAACAAAACCAGTGCATCGGTTCATCATCAGTGCTGCAAGAATGACCCAAACAACCCAAATGGTTTTCCGCATTTCCTTTACACTAGTAGAATTGCATCGAATAACATTACCATAGTAATACGCAAGTTTATCAATTAAGCTATCAGTTAACCTACCTTTACCGCCTATAGTTTTACCATTAGATAATTTCTTTTTACTATATACTAATTTAAGCTTCCTAAGTCTTGTACCCATTCTCTTTTGCACATGGCCTGCACATTCTATTTTCTGAATAAGATGGTCATCGCCGTATGGCTTATTTTCAGAAAGGGCATTGAATGTTTTTGTGTCGCCATCTCCTATGTAGTTCGAATATTTCAGGTTGTGAAGCTTTTCTGATCGATTAAAAATCCTCAACATCCCGTCAACCTCCATCTGACCAGCAGAGCCAGAATAATTTTTTTACATGAAATCGTATGCGCTATTTGCCATTTATTGTACTTGATACCAAACTTTATCCCTTTATAACTGTTCGCATCCTTTGCAAAATGAGGACAAAACTTCCCTATTCAAAACCTTACCTGTTTCGGCCCCTATACAGTACATACTCCAACGATGAATGTCCTCTCGTCTTCCAGGTACCATCACCATTTACCGTTAAAAGGTTATCAGGTGACGAAGAATCTTCTTCGACAGTTGCCCTTTTCATGCTTTCTTCGGCGACTTTCTTCATAACAAGTGAAAGTTTATTATTAATAACATCATATGATTTTTGTTTAACATGATGAGGAAGACTCATTACAGCACAAAAGGTTTTTAATGACTCTGAACCTTGGCCTATGCATCTCATTACTAAAATAGCTCTTCTGTTAATTTGTGGAGCATTATTTTTATTCCCAGTGTTTTCACAGCTTGAAAAAGTACAAACACTCCCACAGTTTTTACAATGTATTTCAAAATTCGAACATAAACCACGAGTGGACTTTTCATTAATTGTTAATGGTTTATGACATTTTAAACAGCATGGTACTGACAAAAGAGAGTTACAGGTTGAAATAAATTCAAAAATATGATATCCTTTGAAGTTTTTTCACTTACTTTAACAAGATTTGACTTTAATGAAGTCTGAATTCCTGAGATTTTATTACTGGAAGCACACTTACCTGTATCTCTCCTTTCTGCAACATTTGTATGATGACATACCTTCATGAATTGGTTCCCTCTAAATCTCTCTTCTTTTCTTAGGACGTTCACTTGAAGGTCTACGATGTGTATTTTCCATTTCAAATCAAGAGATAAATCTTGTTTTGAATTTAGATAAACGATTTTAAGCAACGTTGTTTTGAATTTCGATAAGTTATTTCAAACAACGTGCTAGCATTACCAAAACAGAATGAAAACATATTAGAGAGAATGTGTTGAGTTGCAAGCTTCCTTCTCGTTCACCCAAGTATTTAAAATATTTCATGAGGCTTTTTAAAAACAGAAAAATGAAATGTATGCGGAAATCAAGAATAAGTGGGTGTGGTATGTGTCCATTTAAACACTGTTATTACTAAATTGCTGTTTGGAATTTTTCGAATAACTTTCGAAGTTTTTTTGTAGTACTATCACGTGGTTGGTATCAAAATGTTCAAAAGAAAATGAGGAACAACATATATTTTTTTTTCAAAAATTTGAAAAAATCCGAGATTAACATCCCTGAGACCACTTAATACAGAGAGAGAGAGTAAACTATATTCTCTACTAGAGAGACAGAAATCAATTGGATACTAAAGATGCATAAAACTGAATTACAGATATTGGAACTTTAAAAATATTGATGCTGCTGTTATAATCTTCAAAAGGAATTTAATTCTTACAATTTAGAATTTCCTTATACAAATAGCTATTCATAAAATTAATTGAGTATTTTTGAATTATACATTATTTAATATAAAATGTTTATATAATTTAAAAAATTTTCCTGAATTTTTAATACAAAAAATTTTTTACGTTGTATGAGGTTAGTAATATTTCTGAATATTGACATATGTATATTACTTTCCTAATAAGATGTCTTTGTAATGATGAAATTAAATTAATCTATTTTGTTATTATTTGTATTAGTTATCACTTTATGTATCAATTGTGCTTCAATAAGAAAATTCTTAAGAAAAGAAGCTTAAGAAAATAAAGAAAATTAGCTTAAAAGTTAAGAAAATTTGAAAATTAAGAAAATTAAAGAAAGTTAGAAAATTAAGAAAATTAAGAAAATTAGAAGAAAGAAAAGAAAATTAAGAAAATTAGCTTCTTAAGAAAATTAGCTTCAAAGTTATATATATATTTGAGCAAAAAATATATAAAATAAAATACTAAGAGCAAAGTTATGTGTATCATCAGCAACAAAATTTCATTTCAAATTAAGCCTTTTTTATTTTTTAAACTTTTTGATATAAAAGGACTTGATATTTTTTTCATTAGATTCTGGTTCTGATTTCATGTAATTTCCTTAAAATGATTTTTTCTGTATTCAAAATACACCTTATGATTTAAATTTCACTGGAAAGTTACAGCATAATTACATTTCCATTTCATAGTGTAGAAATTTACCCACAGAATGGATTTACAGTTTTCTAAATTACTTAAAAATTTAATAACTATAAATATATTTGGGAAAATTTTTTAGAAAGAAGTTACAATGGAAAGTTAACTTTCTCTCCTTCTTTTAGTGATTGAACTCAAAAATTTTATGTGCCAATTTTTTTTCTTGCTTATGAGCTGAAATTTCTAATGAAAGCATTATGTTTATTTTTAAATCACATGAAAAATTTAATTCGATATTAAAAATTTCACTAAAATTTAAAAAAATCAAATTTATCAATTAAAAAACATCATTTAATTCCGAATCTTTGTTAAAAAAATTCTCTTTCTCTTTCCCCCACACGCACGCACATTGGCTGCTCTGATTGATGTAACTACATGGCCCGATGTGGATTACATAACTCCTAACTAGGGATTGCAATATTGGACCAAAAGTTCAATACCGGTATTCGGTATTTTTTAGATCTTAATACCGGAATACCGGTTTTAATACTGGTATTAGAAATTTTAGAAAAAGAAAGGAAACACAGGTATTTCTTTGTTTTATATCTGCCGGTTTTATTAGAGTGTGCAAATATATAACAAAAAATACTCTGTAACTTATAAATTATAACAGTATATAAATAATCACAAAAGGTAAATATCACTATTTAGTCTGTGGTCCTATTACAAATTTTTAAAATGGGATCTTAAAAAATATAATGCATCAATTGTACTAGCATTAAGCCTGGAGCATAATTTTGTGCAAAAATTACCAGCTGTGGAAAACGCTCTGTCGGCATCTACGCTAGTTGGTCAGTTATCTAGTCAGTTGGCTAGTTATCAATATGCGATATACTTTTTCCAAGTATTTACCTCTAAACCCCTCATTTTCAAATAAATCGATTTCTCGTCCGGGAATTTTGGATATAGCTGGTTTTTGTATTGTATTTTGGTTTGTTGAGAAATTTTTTTAGCTATCGCTAATTCTAATTTTTGTTCAAGAGACAATTCCTTTTTACTATCGACATTAGTGTCATCAGCATCTTCGATAAATGTACCCAATCCTTCTGAATGTGGATAGATTTGTGGGTAAAAATTTTTAAGAAATTTGAATTGTTGAGTCTTTCTTATTCTCTCTCTCTCTTTTATTTCTATTTTTAAAATCCTTATAATTATGTAAATATCGTAAGATACTTTCTATTTCGTTATGCCCATTCTTCTGTGCGATAATTATTCATATATAATTATTCAGATAGTGACGTGTGCTGTTCTTGCAGTGACTGCAACATGAAATTTATTGTTGTATCTGCAGTTAATAAATAAGAATCTCTCCGATATAATGCCTCAACAGCCAGTTTTATTGGAAGTGGAACTGATACAGTTGTGAATTATAAGTCGAATTCACTATTGGAAAAATTAATTTGCAGGTTTATATAAGTCGATCATTACTTTTTAGATTGGATTTTTCTGTTTCAAAAATCGTTCTATATTAGGAGTAAACTGTTCCAACGTGTTTTAGAATCTAATATATTAACATATGATCTGTTTCTTCTAAATACAGTAAAATCGGTATTTAAACTTGTGAATACCGGTATTACAAAATTGTACAATTGTCTCAAAATACCGGTATTTGGTATCCCGGTATTGCAATCCCTTTTCCTAACTTAAATCGTGCAGCACAAATAATTTCGAAGTGTTAATGTTAGTAGTTGATAATTACGTAAATCAGTGTTTCTCAAACTGTGGGGCGCGATAACCTTACGAGGGGGTCGCGTGCATATCGAAAATAAAAGATTTAAAAATATTTAATTTACTGGAATGAATTAAAATGAAATGCTTTCAGGCATAATAAAAAATGCACTTTTACTCTGATATAATTTATAGGCGCGCGATATGAAGTCATCAAAAATAAAAACTTCTTCAATACCTAATTAGCTATCTTTGATCCTATAACCAAACAAAAAAAAAACTTTTATTTGATTTGCTGTAATCCCATGATGAGGGATTTTTTTATTACGCTTCCTTTTTAATTCTAACATACTACTCATTCAGAGAAAAAACAGATCCCGGACCCAGAATCGAAAAAATTTAGGAACAAAAAATTCATCACTATCATTTTTGAAATGCTGCACATAATAGCTGTAATCTGTTTGACCTTCTAAGTTATTGGTACCGTTAGTTATGACCCCTCTCCTCTCTTATGTGTTTGTTTCTCATTTAGGGAAATTGTAAGTAATGTATTTCTCTGTTGCGCTTTTTTCCATGAAAAGAGTTTTATGATATTTGGAAAACCACGGAGAGTATATATATTTAAGAGTATTCTAAAATATATAAAGCACAACGAAAAACGTTTTACAAAACTTATTATTAGTAACATATATATTATCATAATGAATACACTTTTTACCCGGAAGTGGTCACGCGGGACACACAGATTACGAAATCGTTAATTCTGGCAAAACTGTTTATTTGTTACCAAAGAAAAATTGAAAAGTCCTTGAAAGTAGGTAAGTATGTTTTCTCATAAATAAATTATTCACTGGAATTACGATTTTTATTGTGTACTATAAAAATAATTATAAAAAAAGGATTGGGGTGACTCAATAACCCCGCTGGATCATTAGTATCGATTGCGCGCCTGCTCCAGGGTTAAAACATGTTGAAGTCTTTTCTTTTTAAATATTAAAAATAATACAAGCGGGTACTTCAGCTGATATACTTTTAATGTATCAGTGCTCCATAGTAGTTTATAACTAATTAATTAATACTAAATTAAGAATAAGTTTAATAAGTATTAACGACTTCCATGGGCTTGTCTTGCAAAGAGCAAAGTTTTTATAAAGATTGCTTATGATTAGAAATTCAACCTCTGAGTTCTTTTTCTATATTTAGCAGATATCTATATTTTGTCTTCTAAGCAGCCACTGCATTTTGCACTATGTTCAATTTGAAAATTAGAGAAAGGAAAATAACACACATAATAATTATCCTATTATTTTATTTATTTATTTATTTTTTAAAAGTAACGTAAACAAAATTTAATACTTATGTTACTATTTTGTATGGTTTATAATTAAGATCGCCTATTGTAGCTTTAGCATCAAAGTTCATTATTATTGCATTCAGTACATTATTAATGTATAAGGGGGCGCGATAAAAAATCGGAAAGGGGGGCGCCAGTGTTGAAAGTTTGAGAAGCACTGACGTAAAGTCTTGAAGTGAGTGACAAAAAGACAAGAGAGTAAGAGACAGAACATTTTCTTATTGATGTTAATATTCAATTCAAAAGGGAAACAATGAAAAAGCTGAATTTTTAACAAATATATTGACTATTATTTATTCAGCATTATTTATTTATGTTTATTAATGTATTTCGAAGCTACACATTTTTCCCATTAACAAACCTGGCAAGGATCCTCATCTTTTATCCAGTTACAGGCCCATATCTCTCCTTTCCACTATCGGTAAACTAACCGAATCTATTATCCTTCATAGACTAAAAAATTTCATCAATGAAAATAACCATCTCAATCCCAATCAATATGGTTTCACTAACAATCTCTCTACCTTACACCCACTTTTAAGATTAACTGAACATATCTCGGAAGGTTTCCAGAAAAAGAAAAGCCCGGGAGCAGCATTTCTGGATATCCAGAAAGCCTTCGACCGTGTTTGGATTAATGGACTCACTTTCAAACTAATATCCTTTAAAATTCCACCCCCACTGATTCACCTCATTCACTCCTATCTCTCTAATCGTTCCTTCAGAATTAGAATTAACGAGACCCTTTCCAACAAACACTCTGTATCCGCAGGGTGTCCTCAAGGTTCCTTGCTCGGCCCCTTGCACTTTAATCTTTATATTAATGATATCCCCGACTACTCACTAACAAAAATTAACCTTTACGCCGATGATACTGTCATTCATGCTACGTATAAAAAACTAGCAACAATTTCCTACGCAATAAACAAACACTTACTCCACCTGCAAAACTTCTATGACAAATGGAAAATAAGTATTAACGTAGAAAAATCCACAGCCATAATTTTCACGAAAAAGCTTTCACTCCCACCACCAATCATCATGTACAATAAACAGATTCCCTGGTCTCAGGAAGCCAAATACCTTGGAATAATTTTCAATACGCACCTAACCTGGAAACAACATATTTTATTCGTTCGCGATAAGTTACGGAAAATTATGTTTAAAACTTTACCCCCTTATTGGCCGGAATTCACATTTAAGTATAGAAAACAAAGTGCTTCTCTATACAGCAGTTATGCGTCCCATTTTAGCTTACGCAAGTCCAGTATGGGGTTATGCCGCTAAAACTAATATTCATATCATAGATACCCTGCAGAATTCTCTTATGCGTATGATCGTCAATGCCACAAGATACATGCGTAATGACGACATACGTAATGCTATTAAAATTAATAGTTTCAAATCTCATATTCAAAAAATAGCAATTAACTTCTTTAATTATTTACAAGCAACCAATAATTTCAATATGCAAAATTTATCTCAATACACTCCTAATGACAATACAAAAAGACCAAGAAGAATTCGTCTTGATTCCTACAACCCCGCCGTGCAATAATTTTTATTGCATTCCTTAATTGCTAAAATTTTATTTTCTTTTACTTCGTCATTATTTTTCTCTTATTCTCCCCACTGGACTTGCGCCTCCCCATTTTCTAAATCCCAGCCCCCAGGGCAGCCAATTGGAGTCAATGTTCACTGTACCCAGCATCCAATCAGAGAGCAACCTCTAAGCTCTCAGCCAAGCCAAAAAACTCAAAAAACTTTCCATCCAGATGAAGCACCATAGCCACTCCTCCCGGATTCCATCGTTCGACCAATCGCCATCATGCCACTCAGCAGAATGGAAAACACCACTTTTGTCATGCCCAGCATCATATACTCTCACGATATGGGATTGAGGACTGTTTTTACAGTCCGGATGCCCAAAGGAAAACGCATATTCAACGCCTATTTGAAGCTACACGAGGGCTATCATTAACGGACCTCGTAACTTTGAACCCCGTTCAAGTGGAAATTTTTATATAGAACTATAATGTCTAAAATTGTTTTCATTATTTAAAAATAACTACATAAAAGTTATGCAGTGGAATTAGTCAAAACAATTTCTTTCTGTTTACTCATGTATTAATTTGGAATAATTAATTATTATAGTTGAATCTGTTAATGGGAATGGCAACAGATTTTTTTTTATAAAATCTGAAAAAGGTAACTTAATCCTAATACTAATAAGTGCTAGTTGGAAATAAAGCTGATACAAAAACTCTCTTCCTCGAAACCATTATCGATAATTCTTTTCCTCGCCAAAATAGAAAATGGCGAATATACATCTAACCGTATTTGATTTTTTTACCTTTAAGATTTTCTAGAAAAATACGATTAATTGGTCCATTACAGGACAGATAACCTCTTTTATTTTTGCCTATGAAAAGTCTTGGTTTTAAATGTAGAAAAAAAGAGATCTTCCAATGGATTTGGCTTCTTTTTAGCAAAAATGGAATAACGCGCGCGAAAAGTGGAACAAAATCAATAAAAGGTGTCTTAATGAGTGCAAAGGAAACTTCGTCGAACGCTAGAAAATAAATTATTTGTGAGTAAGATAACAATGCGTTTTAGAACAAAGAATGTTTCTTATTTTAAAATGCATTACTAATATAATTAATGTCCTAACAATGAATGTAACAGTATATTCTGTTGTATTTAGTGAGTTTGTCAATAACATGATACATTAACATTTCCTGTGCGTTCAAAGGGCTTTTTTCCCGTGGTTTTTTTTCTATTTCCATTATTTCATTTTTACTCAAGGACTAGTTTCAAAAAGATTTCTTTTTTTCATTCGTGTAAAACAAAATTTTTCGAGGAAAATAAGTTTTAGTGATATATTAATTATTTTTTCAGAAATGAAAGTTTATAGTCTTGCGCTTAAAAATAGTTTTCAAAAAAGATTTTTGTGCTTAGAAACACAGGAACTTGTGAGTATAATTCTTTGGAAAAATTCTAATTCGATATGCGTAATAAATCTGTTATTTGTCACCATATTTTATATTTTGAATTTGTTTTATAGATGTACGAAATATTACCTTTCCCATTCTAGAGCGCAAAAGGATAATCCAAATGTGCCCAAATAGTTCTTTTTCATGAATTTGAAAAAATGGAAAGCAAATTTAACGAATATTTTTTGTTACAAAATTTTTTTGCTCCACCACTAATTTTAAAAAGAAAAAACGAAACAAAAGAAAAAAAAGGGGAATTTTTGTGACCTTTGGATGATGACGATTTGATCAAATTTATTACAGTTTATGATCATAAAGAAGTCGATAATGACGAAGTCGAAGGTGAAGTTCATCGGTAAACAACTGATTTAATGCGTAAAAGCTTGAAATTTGCTACAAGTATGGAACAGCATTTTCTTACTCATGTTCCTGACATAGAGGGTGCATTAAAATTTTAACGTTATCTTAAGTTTTTTTGTACCGGGATATCAAGAATTATGTAAGCAATTTGAGAAGCTAGAAAAAAACCCACTTAAAACAGACTTTGTAAGAACAACAACAACAGAAACTAACTGCGATCGTTAATAATAATTTTTTTTTTTAAAAAAAAGAAGCACATGGCGTTGATAACGAAAGAAATTCTTCATTTGAATCAAAACCGACAGTTGTGCTTGACATATATAATGCATCTACTGATGATAGAATTTTTGATCCAGTTCGTAATAAACATGCACGCTTGTTATCAAGTAGCGATGAATAGTTCTTAGCAATTTTCTTCATACATAAATTTTTCAGCTGACAAATGTTAGCAAAGGTCAATCAATGCCATAACATTAAACATTTCCTTCACAGTGGGATCTGAATTCGAGTCAACAAGTTCAAGCTGTAGCTTCTCAGGCACTGTATCAATATTTGCAGTAATGGGGTAGCAAAGCAAATTGAATTAAAGCTCCATTTTCTTAAACTCCTGAGAAATCTTGTGACCTCTAAACTTTGCAGATAATCTCTTAGTAGAAACCCTTTCAGGTACTTTGTTTTCCTAATAGGGAAAAATAAAAGACGGAATCTTTGATAGCGAACGGAAAAAAAATATCGGGTGAATGCGGATTTTCTGATTTTGTAGCGGTTTGTGAATTGATTCAATGTCACACTCTAAAGTAGGGGTGGCCAACTTCTTTTGATATGAGTGCCACTATTCGATAAAAAAATATGCATGCTACTATCTGATTCAAAAAAAAAATTTGCGTGTCACTTTCCACAAATACAACATGAAAAGTGAAAAAATGCTACTTATTGGCTATTATGAGATTTTTATGCAAATAGCTTAGTCTTTAATGCAAGTCAATGTAGTAGTAGAAATTCAAAAATAATATACTAAATAATACAAAAGTACAAACTCTTCGGTTTTATTGCTAACAAAGAGTTCTTACACTTTCAATTAGTTTGGTTACGTATAAAGTAAAAATTAGTAATTTGAATCATTTAATTCTAAACAATAATTAAACACTCAGTACTTAATGTAGCTTTTGAATTTCTACTTTTTTTTTACAAAGTCATGTATACTAGGAATACCTCTTGTGGACGCTTATAAAATTAAGTTATTTCACGTGCATATCCAGAAGTTTTGAGTTAAATTTACTTTATTATGTTCATAACTGAAAAAAGTTTATTCACAAGCATATTTGAATCCAAATTTTGAGGTTTTTGTCTGAGACATCCCTATTTCAATAGAATTGAAAAAAAAAATGATTATTCATTATAATTTTTTCAAAATTTTTAATTTTTTAATAAGTCTTCATGTGCCACTGTTACAACTCCACCGTGCCACACTGTGGAACGCGTTCCGCTGGTAGGCCACCCTTGCTCTAAAGCAGCTCAAGAACAATTGGGTAAGGAACCTCGTAATTTCCAACCACTGTCCAGTGACACTTTGTCCCACTCTCCAGCACCACCCACTTCAACGGGAGGGCTTTGAGTCTTGACAGATTTGATGTACATTCTGAAGCTCCACAAGCCATGGCTACATCAGATCTCGAACACATGACTGAACTGAAATTACACCAGCCTAAAGTTTGTGTGCAAGATGCCTCGCTTACTACTGTGGCGTAACGGTGAATCTTTGAGCTTCCCTGCAAAGTCAGGTTTTGAGCCAAAAACAGAATCTCAGAAATATTTGTATACGGTGGTGGTTTTTCCATTGGGTGCATGGGGCAGGTGCCCAGAGGCCCGGATAAATAGAAGTTAACCAGATTTTTCTAGTTATAAATTTCAATCTTTTAGTGCCATGAGGCATCAGCGCCCAGGGCCCGAAAAGAGCTCAAAATGGCAATGCTTGTAAACCAAAACCGGTTTTAGGCCCCCTAGAACATTGGATTCCAGGGATATTGAGTTTGCAAGGGTGTACATTACGCCACTGAGTTACTACCGAAATTATCTTCCCGGAGGGATGGTTCGCAGCTTGAAACCCATTGAGTAAGCTCGATTCGCAAGAGTAAATAAGTAAGTAACCTCCTTAATTATCAAGATAAATTCTAAATATCTTCAATATTATTACGTTGGATTTTTGTTTTTGTTTTGGAAGACACATGCATCGAGTGAGGCTTATCTCTGCAGTTTATATCTATATCTATATCTATATCTATATATAACAAAAAGAGAAAACTATATATATGTATATATAACAAAGAAAAAAAGAGAAAAACTATATATATATATATATAGAGAGAAAAAAATATAGATAAAACACATATATATATATACATATATATATACATATATATATACACATATATATATATATACATATATATATATACACACATATATATATATACATATATATATATACACATATATATATATATACATATATATATATACATATATACCTGCGATTGGTTGATACAACGTGAATACCAATGCATTGAGAAACAGAAAAATTACTCAAACTGCTTCCTGAATATATAAATATTCATAATATAAACAATCGTGATTTTTTTTCGGTTAAGTTAAAAAAAATGTTTTTTCTTAAAAAAAATAAGTTAAATAAAATGTTTTTGGTGTCATAAAGTTATTTGCAAAATTTAAACTCTACCACAATATATCCTGTTCCCATTGTTATAAATTTAATTCTAATATTTGCGCAGCTACTCCGTTGGACGATAGAATTCTTTCATCTCGAAATAGATGTTTCAAAAGTTAGACAATAACAAATATTTAACTACTCATTTTACTGCCATATGCTCTCGAAGACGAGGTGGCCGAGTGGTTAAGGCGATGGACTGCTAATCCATTGGGCTCTGCCCGCGTGGGTTCGAATCCCATCCTCGTCGGGTTTTTTTTTATTTATAAAGTGAATGAATTTGTTATATTGATATCTAACGAGTGATTTTATTTAGTACTAATGTTACTCTCTGTGTCAATGCGAGGGGTTTTGTCAACGAATTTCATTCAAATGACGAATATGATACCATAGCTGACATTTCAGTATTCAAACGGAAAGCAACCTCATAAATAGTGTAGTAAAGTTTTTGTACGTGCATAATCTCTATAAATGAATAACAGAAGTAATTTATATTTAATTTGTGGAATACTGTCAAAATAAATATTGCAATTACTTCAATTAAAATAATTCTTTCTTTGTGCAAATTGGAAAAATAACGGCAAACATCCTTCTACGGTACAAAAGCAATACCATCCAGTCAGTGGCGCACACAAGGGGGAGATCCTGGGGTTCTCCTGACCCCCCAAGCCCTTGATTTTTTTCCCGATTGATTATAACTCCAAGTATATGGTACGTAAAATTTAATTAAGTATTTGTTATTAATAATGAATTTTATTAATTAATGCTAATTATTTATTCAATAATTTGTTTTTTACTGTGTATTGTTCCCGAAAATCGACAAAATCAAAAGGAGCATCATACAAGAATGATGAACTTTCGACCCCGGACCCCCCCTTGAAAAATTCCTGTGTGCGCCACTGTATCCAGTATATATTGATTTTACATATACCGTAACATTTGGCGTGTAACGCGCACTTTTAACTCAAAAAATAAAATCAATTTTACGGTTGCGCAATACACTTCATTTAGAAGAAATGACATTCCTTTTGAACTTAAAGGGTTGTAGTTCTAGAAGCATACTATTTTTTATTAAAGCTTGGAATAATACCTCGAATAAATGACTTCGAAATATAAGAGCATTGCACAAGTAGATTTCAGGTTTCTTTGCCAAAAAAAAAAAAAAAAAAAATGGGCTTTACACGGCCAATATACTTAAAAACTAAGAATTTCAGCTTAAAAGTATAGGTGAATATCATACGCTGGATTTTACGGTATGTAAAGAAATAGTCTTAAATAACTAAATTAGTTTTATTTCTTTTCAATTTTCATAAAAAAATAGAGTAAAATTTTAATTTATTTTTAGTTAAATACTAAAATCAATATCAATAATATTCACCTCTTAACATGCAATTAGAAAATATATCTCATTATTGTTATTACAATACATGGATAAAAAATAACTATAAGAATACGGAATATGCATTGTAATAAACAAAATATCTAGGATATTTATTAGTGAACATTATTAAAAATGAATCTTAGTACACATAAATATATATAATAATGACATTGCATATTGAGTATAAAACAGAATGTGTTAAAATTTTTTCCCATGATAAAACAAGATAAAGAAGAAAAAGGAATAAAATATGTTACATCAAAAGTTACAAAAAATACTTCTAGTAATATTTCTATCTGGAATGGTGACAGATAAAGTACCCAATGCGAAGTCTGATCTAGCACACTAATGCATATTTGATCTGTTACGCACACTCATTTCTCTCACAAGGCGATTTTGGGTGACTGGACTGTTCGGGATGGTTAAACTGTATTTAAATATCATGAAAAATATTAATTGGAGAACGATAGTCTTGATCGTGACCATTGCCAGAGGGCTTCTGTCCTGCTCACGCGTATGTATGAGACTGGTTTTTAAATATCTTAAATAAAATCTCTTTAATCTCTATAACTATGATTAAGATATCCGACTACGTACTGAACCATTACTTTAAAAAAGCACATAAATGTATAATTTTCATGGTATTAGTGTCACTTACAGAATACATGTATAAAGTTGTTTTAAGGACATTGTGGCAAAAAAAATATTTAAATACAATATTTTGTAAAAAATTAACTTAGAAAAACTTTTTTTCAAAACGTTCTCCTTTTATAAAAAATGCTTCTAAAGGGTGTTTTTTAAGAGATATAGAACTTTAAATTGCAATAAAACAACGATGTATTATTCGATTGACATGAATGTTTTTTTATTCGAAAGATAATCTTGTGTCATTACATTTTAAATATGATTTCTGGAATAGGACTGCCACAGATGGCTCGGATGAAGTCCAATCTGCACGTCCAATTTTCGATGACTTTTTCCAACATTTGTGGCCGTACATCGGCAATAACACGGCGAATGTTGTCTTCCAAATGGTCAAGTGTTTGTGGCTTATCCGCAGAGACCAATGACTTTACATAGCTCCACAAAAAATAGTCTAGCTGTGTTAAATCACAAGATCTTGGAGGCCAATTCACAGGTCCAAAACGTGAAATTAGGCGGTCACCAAACGTGTCTTTCAATAAATCGATTGTGGCACGAGCTGTGTGACATGTTGCACCGTCTTGTTGGAACCACAGCTCCTGGACATCATGATTGTTCAATTCAGGAATGAAAAAGTTAGTAATCATGGCTCTATACCGACCACCATTGACTGTAACGTTGTGGCCTTCATCGTTTTTGAAGAAGGATTCCACCATCCCATAAAGCGCACCAAACAGTCAGTTTTTCTGGATGTAACGGTGTTTCGACATACACTTGTGGATTAGCTTCACTCCAAATGCGGCAGTTTTGTTTGTTGACGTAGCCATTCAACCAGAAGTGCGCTTCATCGCTAAACAAAATTCGCTTATGAAGTCATCGAAAATTGGACGTCCAGATCGGACTACATCCGAGCCAGCCGTGGCAGTCATATGCCAGAAATCATATTTAAAATGTAATGCCACAAGATTATCTTTCGAATAAAAACAATTCCTGTCAATCGAATAATACAGCGTTGTTTTATTGCAATTTAAAGTTCTATACCTCTAAAAAAACACCCTTTATAACAATAATATTTTACTTATAACAAGTAAAGGCTTTTCCAGAAAGTCTGAATTAGTATTTTTGAAAAATTAACATTATTTTCAGAGTTACCACCAATTTAAATAATTATCTCTCAGCATTTTTTTCCTAAACATTCTCCCCTCTCTTGTAGTAAAACATAGATAAACCCACTTCTAAGTTATATATTTCAAAAATTCTAGTTCAGCCTCTGTTCAGAGGTCTGAGCTATAGACAGGCAAAATATTATTACAATAGAAGCATTTTTCGTAAAAGGAGAATGTTTTGAAAATTGGTCAATATACTTAAATTTTTTGTCAGAATATTGTACTTAAATAGTTTTTTTTCTTGTCATAATACTCTTAAAACTATTTTATATACGTTTTATGTTGTGGCTAAAGCCACCTGTCGGACGTCCACTTGTTTTCTAATCTAAGTGACACTTAATATCATAAATATTGTCCATTTGTACGCCTTTGCAAAATCACGGTTCCGAACGTAGTCGGATACCTTAAATATTTATATGATTTCTTCTCTGAAAGCACTAAGAAATGAAGATTATAACCTCTATTTATCCAACATCCCTTTTCATAGAGAGATGAGTCATCTGTATCATATACATTATTTAATCCATCATCTAGCAACCTCCTTATCTATCGTAAAGCGCATGACGCCTTGAATAATTATAATATAACTCCATAGTTACGAAAAATTAAAGCTTGAAGAACAATCTATATTTACGATTCTGCGTTAACGAGAAAGTTTTCGAAACTTATTCCTTATACCAGCTTCATTAAATTTACATGCAGGTTGAAGAAGACGTGTCTTGAAACACAAAGAGTTTTGATTAAAATACAAGTATAATGGTGTGAATTTCATTCCAGAAACACGCGATGCCTCTTTTTAATAAGATCAAGTCTTCTGTTTTCGAGCCAGGTGGATGAAATCTACATAATCTCATACATGCGTTATGGTATTTAAAAGAGAAAACGACGCACGGTTTATATAATATTTGATGAATGCGGAGCTTATTCCATGCACGAATTTTCTACAATCATCAAACTTGTTAAATCCATCAAGAATGGAATATTAGGGTTAATGGTGTTTAAAAATGATGCTTATAAAGTTTTCTGTCCTTTTTAATGATTTGTGTGTGAATATTGGATCGTCCCTGTAAAACTCAATTCATGAACTACAGGTTTCACGATGATGAAATAAAATGGAATGATTTTAAATGTACAAAAATATGATATGCGAATATTTTTAAATTAATAGAGTATTTTCTATTCTTCAATTAATACCTCCACCTAAAAATTTTAATTCGAGGAATTAAGTTAGTAGAATTATTTGAAGGTACCCAACCACATTCAGAGTACTTTTTTTAAATAAAAACAACATATTTAAACATAACAAATGCTTTTTTACGAGCCAATACCAAAAAAAAATAATATTTAACTAACAATATTTTTAAAAAGTTGTCGAAATTTTACAAAAATCACAATTATAAGTGAAATTTTAGCAATAATTTTCAAAGCAATTAGAGAAAAACTTATATTAGTAAAAGTATTACTAAAAGAAAATAAATGCATTAATATATCTCAAAAATGTGCTAAAATTTAAATGTTTTATTAAAATTTGTAAATTTTAAAGCTCATTGAGTAAATATTATACAAAATGTAACATTCTTTATGAGACCGTTATTAAAATAGCAGGCCTTAACTCAAAAAATATTCATACAATAAGAAGTATTTTAGTACAATCTCTAGAAATTAATACAAATATCAGGTTCAAGTCTTATAGAAGTACGTTGATAAAATTTTCAGTTCTCAGACTCACCATGATAGATTTAGAACAATTTAGATAACCACTTCTGGCGGATCAAAAACCCACTTCCGGTTTTTCTAATTTTATAAAATTGATTGTACCTTGGCCTCTAGGTAGCGTATAAATAAAACGAAAGTATATTTTGTAAAACCAAAAGACAGCTCTATTCAATAAATTAAAACAAATAATATAAAAAAAAATTAAGTCAATTCCTATTTAGGTCAACAAAGAAAATTTTATATTCATTACTTTTATTAAATAGTAGCAATTAATACAAATATATATATACATTTGACAGACAATATTAAGTGACAAAATAAAAAACGATTTTCCTTGCAATTTTTTATATATTTTTTTTTCTGTATAGAGTGTTAGACTATTTTTTGTTTGTTTGTTGCTATTTATTTATTCATTAAATTTAACAATTTTAATAAAATAGTATAGTAAAAAAAGAAATCACATTCTCGAAAATTTGGCCCTTCCAGTTGAGATTCGAAACCACGACCTTTATATTAGAGGTCCAACGCGCTATCCATTGCGCTACCGGGACACAGCGAACGATTTTCCTTCCTATATATGCTGCTTGACTATTACTTTTGTTTGTTACTATTTATTCATTTTTAACTTAATTAATGAATTAATATTTGAAAAAACTGTATTAATATCAAGTGTCATCCAATAAAATTTTAAAAATGTATATGAACTTGAATGAATGAATAAAAAGTATTTTATTTACGATTGAAAATTTGATATGTATACATATATATAGGGAGACAGTGAACTAATAGTAGGAATGGAAACATATGCGTTTTGACCTAGATTGGTCATTTCAACGAGTTTGAATACCTTAAAAGTGGATAGAAAAAAATTAAGAGTCATGTCAAGAGAATACATTAAGTAAGTAATGGTTTTTTTAAGCTATGTAAATAAAATATCATTATTATAAATTAATTTAAATAAATGGGATTTCTCTCTCGTCATAATAACATTTTAACTTTATTCCGTAAATAAACATTTCACTTATGTAAAAAGGTAACTCTTGTTACAAGCAGAACCTATCTTTTAAATCAAAGGATGAATATTTTAACACTAAGTGATCAATTTTTTTCGCGCAAAATGTTCCAATAAAGGAAATTTTTTCTTTCATTTCATAAAACTAAGGTTAACACTTAACAGAAAGTAAAAATGGAAGAGTATTAATTTAATTTTCAATTTTAAAGTTTTGACACTATTTTTTATTTTATAATTGTGGAACAAAAAACTTCTAAATATTATCTTATACAATTACTACAATTATTTCACTCTATCTCCCTCAATATATATACTTTAATCACATTTTCAATCGTTAATAAAATAGTTTATTTTTATTCATTCATGTTCAAGTAAATTTTTTTTAATTTGTAGTGTATAGCACTTGATGTTAATACAGTTTTTTCAAATATTAAGAGGACTTGGTACCCTTTGAACTTTTTTCTTTATTTATGTATTTAAAAATGATGTTTTAACATTTTATATAATGTTTCTATTTAAGAAAATGATACAAGATGAAATTTTTCACATATTATTTACACAATTTTAAAAATTTAAATTTTTTGAAGAAAATTTGTAAATCCTACTCCTTTTGTAATTATCAATTTTTTGCCTGAATTTTTTTTTGTTATATTCTTATGGATGTTATAAACAACTTTACGGATATGTTTTACAATAACTTAATTGGTTTTTGAGAAAAAAAATAAATGTTAATATGCATGCTAAAAATCAACAAAAAATTCTATATCTCTTGAATTTCAATTTTTTAAAAAAAATATTTAGTTAACAGCAAAATAGATCCCTAATTTTGTTACATGCTTTCTATGCAACACACAGTGAAAAAAAGGGAAGTGAGTGGTAAATAGTTGTGGAAGGAGTAGCATTTTGAATGCACTAATGTTTCGAAAAACACAAACTGAGAAAAAACACTTTAAAGTTTATAACTCTGAAAAAAAAATTACAATAAGGTCAAATAAACTTAAAATACCACTTTAAGGATATTTGTTATACATTTTTCTTTAAAATAATTGCATTTTCGTATTTTTTCAACTCATATATTTTTATGAATAATCAATTTTAAGAAGGTATTAATTGAACACAAGAAAATTCAAGAAAAATGTTAAATTTTTTTTTTTCTCTCACTATAGAAAGTTTAGTTTTTTTCTTCACAAAATATTAAAGTATTACATTTCTAAGAAAAACATATCAGGAATAAGAACTGAAATTATGAAATTATAAATATAAAATGCCTTAATTCAAAAAATTTTCCTGCACACATTTCACAAAGAAGAAAAATTGCATTATTGTATTGCCTCGGAAATATTCTGATTTATATATTACACATTCTTTGTTTATAGTTATTATTTCTCCTTATAAAACAGATTTTTTAAAAAAAAACGCTGTTTTTAGCTTTTTTTTTTTATAAAAAAGGGGGCATGATCGAGTCGACCAATTTGTTTTCAAATGAAGTTTTATTCAAATTCTAACTTTCCTACTTTCACAAATGATATATCAATCGAAAGATAATAATACAAAGAATAAGATTAAATAAAAATTTAAAAAAAAACGATAGGTCGGTCATTTTGGAGTACCAAACCCTTAATTCTTTAATTAAGCTTAAAAATGAAAAAAATAACATACAATAATAATAGTCCAACAGCATGTATAAAAGGGAAAATTGTTCATTGCATCCCAGTAGTGCAATGTATAGCGCGTTGGACTTGTAATCCACAGGTCATGGGATTGTAACCCATCTAGGATGGCGTAATTTCTGAGAATATGATTTCTTTTTACTTAACTGCTTTGTTAGAATAATTGAATTTAATGAATGAACAGTGAATAAACACAGTAACAAATGAACAAAAAATAGTCCAACACTCTAAATAGAGGGAAAAATTGTATGTGTGTGCAAGGAAAATTGTTTACTATTTTGCCATTTAATAGTGCGATTCTGCCATATGTACATATAAACATGTTAATATTTATTAAAAAGTAACTAAAATAAAATGTTTCTTTGTTGTCCTAAGTAGTAATTGACTTAATTTTTTTTAAATATTTGTTATTAGTACACTCTGCATGCTAAGAGAAATGTTACATATATTTTAAGGCTGTCTTCGGTTAATGTTAAAAAATAGAACCCGGATTCTCTCTCGCGCGGAACAATTTTTCAGATATTAAAGTACTCCAATATTAATATTATATTCTGGCTTCGCTATCACTTATCAGAATCACTTATTTTATCATGTTCCTCATTTCTATTTCAACTTATGTATTTTTTGTGGTATAAAATGTGTTGCCCATTTTTTTTCTCCTACACGGTAATGAAAAATGAGATATCCCCGTACAAGTTAAAAGAAACAATTAATTATCTATGGTATATTTTGAAATTTAAAAAACACTTTATTTTGAACAAATGTAAATTACAATATTACAAATTTTCATAAAAATATAGGCATTTATCTGTCCGAAAATGTGATCCGCGTTTAGTTCCAGTTCCCATACATTTGGCGAAACCAGCCTTAAAAGAGTTTTTCTCATTCTTACGAATAACTTCATGTTCGTACCTCTTTTGAAAACTGTTTTGGATTTTGTGTGTGTATGCGGACATACATATGTACACACAATTTGAAGCATGGTGTAATACTAAAGTCTTAAATAACAATGGGAACAGAGATCATATCAGCATTTTTGGTTTTTCTTTCCATTTTCATTTTTTCTCAAGCAACACATTTCCTCACCAATCTCTGTTTTTTATCGAATATTTTTAAGAATCTCAATTTCTGCCTTCAAAGAAAACTTCCAGCTTTTACCACAAAAAAATCTTCAAATGAGTAGTACTTCAATACCATGGACACAAACTGCATTTCTTAAAAACGTTAGCATTAATAATCTTACTATAAGAATTAAAAATATGGGCAAATTAAAGATGTTGTTGTAGCTTTGGTCGTGTCCTTCCCGTGACCTTCTGTATATAAATTTATATAAGTAAAATAAGTGCCTTTTAACTAATTTTTTACTTATTTTTCAGACATGAATTGCATTTCACATGAATATATAAGCAATTCATTAAAATAGCGTGCATTATGTAATACGTAGAAAAAATATTTGCCCTTAAAAAGTTCCATTATATAACTACAAAAGACTATTTCCTTCCGGCGTTTTGTTAAATTGAGTTTCTACTAAAAAAGTATTCAACCGACAGAACTGAATTTTTATTTTTGAAGAAAGCTTAGAAAGAAAAAAAGAAAGAAAGAACGTATCACAAAATTTGAGAAAAAAAGCAGAAGATGAAACAAATTTTCTATAGTATTTTGTTAATATGTATTTCTTATCTCATTTCGTTGATTACCCATTAGCAGTACGTTGTTTTAGTAATTTAGAAAAAGTCAATGAATTAATTTTTTTAAAAGCTACTTATAATAAATCTATGAATAAAATAATAAATAAGGAAAAATTTTATTGAAAAATATGGTTTTTTGCTAGTTGCATTTGTATAAAATTAATTTATCGAACATATTTCAATTTTTGTGTGTATGTTTTAACGAGTACTTTTAGCTTTAGAAAGCTTGAAATGATGTATTAACTCCCAGCATCCAGCAAATGTTTTTGCTATTCAATATCAAAATTTTAGAAAAATATATAGATATAGTTATTCATTTTGTGTATCGCGTGCATTCCTTTTTGTATGTACTTCATCTTTATAAACTAGAATGTTTCTACGTGCAAAGAAAACCAAAATATTTGTACCTTAGTGAGTGAGTGAATGAATGTTCACTTCATCTTATTTAGTTACATCAGGGCTTCTGGCGACCGACCTCATAATTTTGAAATAAGGTCAAGTGACAAAGACGACACATGATCTGGGGCCCCCTCTTTCAACTTCCTTACCAAAGGGAAGACGACCGATTTAACGTGCATCATCCCCTCTACACGGTGAGTCTTACAGACTAGCATAATCACTTTCCACAGGCCACCCTGCTTACGCTAAACTTCTGCTATTGAAAAGGTTCTTAATTTGCATAATCACGCTTCGCTTCTGGATTTGGGTGGAAAGAATTTGCCTTTTCGGCGCCAAAGAATTCAAGAGGAGTCTTTAGTTGAAAACGCGATGAGCCCGTCACAAAGTTCCTATCTAAAAATATTTCTAAAAACCAAAATTTAATTTATACTAAAGAAGAGATGATAAAGAAAAAGAAATAATCTGAAGGAACGGATAAAGTAATAACCGAATCTGAAAGGAATAACACTTTGCTGTGATAGCCTCGAGCTGTTTATCCTGTTTTTTTTTTTACGATTTCCGAAATGATATCGGAAACGGTGCATATCGTTTTTGAAAACCGCAGTAAATTCTCATAAATTATTTTAGGTAAGAATCCAGTTTCAAAAGAAAATTCTAGTATAAATGTAACTTTTTCCCGAAAATTCATAACTGTTTTCTACCACAGTAGTTTCTTGGAAAATGAAATATTTTAAAACGTATAAAAAAATGGGAGAAATATTTTATGAGTAAAGTTTTTTATTTTTTTGCGCAAAGACAGTGCTTCTCAAAGTTTCACTATTCGCGACCCAATATTTAATCATAATTTTCATTGCTCCCCCTCATACAATAACAATATATGGAATTCAATAATACTATACTTTGTTGCTGAAACTACGATACGACTTTAACCTTTAAAGGGCCACCGGCGTATATAAACGTTTCTCTCAATCATAGCGTTTATTTCCCTGGACGTATATATGCGTCGTTCTGAAGTGCGATCTTTTTTGTGCACTGTTATCCATAAAATTATTCCGAAGGCTTTGGAATGCAATAAAAGGAAGTTAACAATGTTTCCGAAGGATACACTTATTTCAAATTATTTGCTTCTTTATTTACATCCCCCCAATAAATCACTTACGCATGCCTACGTGGAAAACGGTTGGCATTGAGAAGCGAATCGCTTACATTTTTAATCGGCAGTTGAGTGATTAATTATAAACCGTACAAATTGTGAAGAGAAGTATTGAGTTTTGTATATAATATTTTATATGACAGTCCCATGGGGTCACTAGTCATTATTAAACTTGTTTTTTAATTTAGTATTGTTAGATTAATCATTAAATCCATCGTGTAGCAATGATACATTTATAAGTGCAAATATTAGTGTAAATGTGTATTTTATTTTTTTATGTCAGAATGTATTTCTTTGTTTACTTTCAGTAAATTAATAATTTTTTTAAATGATCTAGAGTTTTCGACTTTTCAATATACTCGTGCCCCCTCGTAGAGTTGTCCCGCCTCTCAAGGGGGACGCGCCCCACAGTTTGAGAAATGCTACGCTAAGAGGTTCTTCAAGTTGTTCTCTAAGAAGTAATTCGTTAAATCTATAATTTAGCGGAATATTTTTTTCGTAAGTTACCGTATAGGACATCTGAATGGTCTCATTTACAAGAAACGGACTGAGTTTGTTGTATGTATCCACTCATTCGAATGCCCATTTCATTCCGTATAACCCTCGTGTTTCTTTAGAATAAGGTATTGATTAAAAATTTAACTAAACCAGGTATGAGCATTAAGAAGATCGCTATCGATCGGTGGACCACCAAGACATTTTGAGGTGACATACTTTACTAGGACCCAAGATGCACGTACCAAAAGAAACAATGGAACACTGACACCAGCTAAACTGGAAAATTGACTTTTCACGATCGAAGCTACTGCTTAAGCAAATGATTCGATAAATAAGTAGACGACACTTGTACCTTCATTGGAAGCGCACGATAACGCTTTGAGTGTTCACTGCCAACAGTGATCACTCAGATGTCAGCCGTATAAATAAATTTTTCTCCATACATCGACTGGAGGTGTGAATGAACGTTGATGATCAGCTCTTACCACGATAGCACAGATTGGATATTGACAATATCACTTATCATCCTACAACCAGCGCTTTCCCAGCATTTGGTTCTCGTGTTGATATCATGTCCCGCTCTGACACGGGACTCGTTTGTGATGAAATTAAGTACGTACGTCGGTTTCAAATTCATCGGTTCACGTATGTTGTCTGATCATTGCATTAAATAAGTCCACATTCCAGCAGCCGCTCATACTCGTACTTGTTCAAGAAATTAATTTGACAATTTTGTGTTACTTGTGTTTCTGTAATAAAAATAGTAATCTGTCATATTTTAAAATAGAGGTACAATGTCGGAAACTACGATTTTATACAGAATGGTCCCACCTACGCTACTGGGTGGACTATAAAACCTCAAAAACCTTAGAAGTACCATTCACTTTTCTGCGAAAAGCAATGTGTTAACCAATCACTCCCCAATATGTCAAAAAGGAACAACTAGTGATGGTCTTAATTTTGAGTAACTATTAGATTACTTGTTTTAATGAAGTACTTAACAATAACGTTAATAGCAAAACTTTTTATGATATTTATTTATTGTGTATATTAATCGAGTCTTTTATTTCACTCAATATCAATTAATAAGAGACTGTCATGTCGTCATTTTTGTATACTAATTGCAAAATAACCCGATTTCTCACTGGTAATGCTAACTTTAAAAGCTACTTGAACAAATTTAATTTAGTTCTGTCATCTTCCTTTGATTGTAATATTGGTGGAGAGGAAATTGTAGAACATGTGAACCTTCTGTGTTCCAAGTACGTAAGAGAGAGAAAGATCCAAAGACGGTTTACAAGGGATTTAATATAAATTAGCCTCCACATTATCCCCCACTCCTTTCCTCCAGAAGTTCTTTTAAAAAGTTTTGTGAATTTGTTGTAAATATTTGTAACCCTTCATAACCACATTTTTTTCTTCTTTCCTTTCACATGTGTGTTTAATTCTTACTTCTGTGTGCCCCGTGGGATACTTTGTGGTGCACGGGGATTTCAGAATTGTTTTCAATAATATATACACACACACATACATACATATATATATATATATATATATCCGTTGTTGTTACGAAGCTCCACAACTCTCTTGATGAAATCAGTACCTTAAGTTCATCTTAGTTAGTCATTAATAATAAATACTTAATTACAATTTCAAAAAAATCCAAGACTGAGTTAATTGAGCTGCAAACATGAAATAAAATTAACATTTTATCTAAATGATTTGAAAAGTTGCAAATTGGGATTGCATACCTGAAAACTGGGGTACCGAATACCGGTCTTTTGAGTCATTTGTGGAATTTTGTCATACCGGTATTCACAAGTTTAAACACCCTTTTTTCGATAATTACTGGAAATTTTTAAAATTGTCTCCACTACATGTTCAGGGATCACCATCATAGCAAAATAGTATACGTTTTTGTTTTTATATATGTCTCCCTAACGGGTAAGATTAATTGGAATGTGAGTATAAAGTTGTACCGTACAATCCAGAGAAGTAATAAAATATGTGAATCATGCAAGGAGGCCTGCCAAAACTATCATATTACAGCTCAGAGCGATACTGTATCTGAAAACAAGGTTGTAGTTGTGAAGAAAGGGCGTAATATTTCGATATTTTTTTTAATTGGTCATTTAGTTCTTCACATTTTATTCCATATCATACTGTAGGGTGTCGAATATTTTTCAGATTCATTTTATATGTATTCATAAATAATAAAAATAATAACGAATAAGAATAACTTTAAAAGAAAATAAAAAATAAGTTGATAATACTTCGGTTTGGTTTCATTATTTATTTGACGAAAAGAATATTGTGGCACAATGTAAATCATGTTCAAGAGTTATTTAAGTGAATATAATACTGAAAAAAATAGAAATACAATATACAAATATAATATGCAAATTATTTTTTGTTATATTTACAATCTGTAATAAAATTGGCAATTTAAACAAAGAAACATCAGCGTTTTCTATCTCTATCTAAAATTTCTACGAACGGTATTAAGATCTAAAAAATACCGAATACCGGTATTGAACTTTTGGTCCGATATTGCAATTCCAAGTTGCATTCAATGTTTTGATAAGTTACGATAAGATAAAAAGTTTCCAGGTAGATAGAAGGTGGTGAGAAAATCAGAAAATCCTCAGAGTTGCGTGAGTAATATTTTTAAAGAAGCATTTCTAAGTAGAAAGCTGTGAAAATCCCGCTTTCGTTCGCACTTACTTTTTATACACGGACCTTATAACAGATGAATTTCTATGCTATTTAGTCCCTATGTGTGGGTTCCACAAATCATATCCAGGGATTTTAAAAATCAAAACAAAAAAATTGAAAAGAAGGTTTTAAATGTCTATATACTAATATATTCTCTAGGGAGTTATTTCGACCATAAGTACCTAAAGCCATGCTTTTCAACACGGATTCCATGGCTCTGTAAGAGGAAATTTAAAAAAATAAATTCGATGCCTGACAGCCTTTGATTAGTAATTTCCTACTATTTTTATTATAGTATAATAAAAGAATATTAAAAAAAATTCTTTTTTATATTTTGTGAATGTTTTGTTGTTTATGACACTGGGTTCCACTAAATAATTTTATACTCGTTTGTGCAATGTTTTGCAAAACTAAGGTGAAAAGGAATGAATTGAATTTAGACCACAGTGTTAAAAACTATACGATGAAGTATCTTCTTCCATACGTAAAAAATCTTATAAGATAACATGTTAATAAAAAACACCTAAAACTCCTTTAAATATTATTTCCCATAAAAGAAAGCCGAATAAGAATGAATAAATCAAAAGTCTTACCACTGAAATAAAAGGAACACTTATTTACATATCAAAATTTGACGTTAAAGTCGGAATTTATAAGCAAGATCAGCTCCTAAATTTTGAGCTGCAAATCTGCATAAGACACAGAAGTTTCACATACAATTTTAAACGCTTTGTTGCCATTCAGAAAAATGTCTTTAATTTAAAAAATACCTCTTAATGTATGTGGCACTGAAAACAGAGTAAAGAATCTCAAAATATGAAACGTGATTGCAGATTGCTTCAATAGCCTATATTTTGACAGTTTGTGGGGAAAAAATGCAAACACATATCCCATTTACTAAGTACAATCCAAGGGTAGAAAATACCTGGAACATGAATTAATGTTATCATTGAGTAAATTATATTAATATTAAGTTAAAAATTTTATACATGGGAAAAAATTATAGGGAGGAATGCTATTTTCTTAAAAAAAAGCAAAATAATTAACTCCTATACCCAAATAAGGTACTATATGGTAGCTAAGCTTTTTGTGGAAACATCTGTTACACAGTGGCAATGATGTCGTTAGGTGATGGCACTGTGATCGCGTTTGTGTATAGGTACCTCACTTGCTTGTTGTAGCTTCTAGCGTATAAGGACGTTTTGAAGCATTGTAACACTTAGCCCAATCCTTGTTTTCTTTTATATACTCTGGTTACTCATCGTTAATATAGACAGTCGTCATCGTAACACTTACGCTTTAGTTATCCCATATCACATCACGAACTTTGGCAATGTTTTGGTCTGTAATCGCTCGCCTTGGGCGCCCAGCTTGTTCCTCATCTGCCATGATGTCCCTTCCCTCTGAAAACCAATTATGCCATTCGAACACACATGCACAAGACAACATTTTATCTCCATAAGCCTCGCTTAACATTTGAAATGTTTCCGTAACTGATTTCGAAGTCTCACAAGAAACTTGATGTTGATTATCCTTTCAGTTTTTGCATTAGACATTTTCCCGGTGGAATGCGGTTGTACATGTTCACTTAATGACGTAATATTTCCAACTGGCGCGATCAGTTAAGTCAAAACGGGCCACATCGCTAGAGGAGGTGTGTGGGATGACGTCACCAAAACAATTGCTGCCAATTCCACTCCTTTTTCAAGCTACACACTTAGCCTCGGTATTTTTGTGTCCCACCTTGTATATAAAAAAGAAGAAAAATGTAATGTTTACGTCCTGACACTTGACATATCTTTTCTGCATCTATTTTTAGTATTTCGGAGGAATTTTTTCTATTTTATTACATATTATTATTGTGTGTCGATACATTGGCCGGGCCACAAAAATGTTCGTTGTTGGCCACGAGTTAGACACTCTTGTCATAGAGGGATAGCATATTTATAAATCTCGATTTGGCAATAGACTTTTGAAATATCTCACCTTTGTACTGGAGCTAAAAGTTTTTAAGATCTGTGCTAAGTGTAATGCTGCCCAGGCACCACCTTAACTTATTTTACAGTGCTTAAATTTTAAACTGGAAGAGATGTTCCTGAAGCCTTTTTATTCTCTTGGATTTTTTGGAAGTAAACAGACTGATGGATTCGGTAGCCCAATAAAATTATGTGGTCCGTCGCCAAAAGCCCTCGTGCAGCTGAACAGTGCAACGTTAATATTCAATTAATCGATAGCCCAATTATATATATATATATATTCATATATATTTATATATATATATATATATATATATATATATATAGAGAGAGAGAGAGAGAGAGAGAGAGAGAGATTAGAAACAATTTATACATATAAATAAAAATGAAGTGTCTGTTTGTAATTTGAAATTAACAGCGTTTTACTAAATGCATTTAAGAGTATATACGGTACTTATATGAAAAAATTAAATTTTTAAAATTTTTGTCTATCTATCTATATGTATTTCTGTCTGTCTGTTCACTCCGGCTAATCTCTGAAACTGCTGGACCAATTTTGACGAAACTTTCACTGGCGGATAGCTAATGTTATAAGGAATAATTTAGGCTATTTTTATTTTAGAAAAAAAAAATTAGGATTCTGAGAAAATAAAATTAAAACCAATGAAATAGTGAGCAATATACGATTCAAATAGGGATTATTTATTTCAATAGGGATTATTTTTATTCAATAGGAATTATTTTTATTCAATAGGAATTATTTTTATTTAATAGGACTTATTTTATTTCGCAATGCTTCTGTCTCAACGGTTGCTAGCAGTTATATCAAACTTTTTTCTTTGATTAGGTTGCTGCCATTCGCGACATTTCTCGTTCATGTCTTGATCCTAATGATTTTACAGTTCTTAACTGCATTGTCAAAGGTCATGCGTGCCTTTCACCCCCTTCCTTGCGGCTTCGTTTGTGTTCGCGTTTCACCCTACTTGCTACTTAGACCTATTTTGATCCTAAAGATTTTAGTCCTCACCCCATCAACAGAGTCAAAGGTCATGCGTCCCTTTCACCCCTTGCTCAACAAAAAGCAAAGGAAAAAAATAAAACAAAAAAGAAACATAGATTCATAAAGTAGAAGAAAAGTTTTCGTAAAGTATGCGAAGTGAATAAACACTTTTTTGTTAAATTCCACGTAGACGAAGTCGCGGGTAACAGCTATTGAACATAAAATAAATGCATCAGAAAGTACTATTAACGTATTACACATCCAGATAAAAATTATTTACACTATTTTTAGCGTTTATTACACAAAATTTGTAACAATGTGTTACTTTTGCTGAACAGGTAGGTGTTTTCAAAAATCGACCCACAAGAAAGTTACGGGGCGTCATAAATAATAATAACAATAATAAAAAAATCACCAATTATACCTAAAGACTTAAAATTTAGCAAACATGGTTTTTTTGTTCAGCTGGTTATGTAAAAAGCTTTTTTTTGTGTTATTTATACAATTCACGTAAAATTAACTCATTAAAAACTTCTTTATCCTTCAGTCTGTACTTTTTAATTTTTATTCACCCGTGCGAAGAACGGGTATATCAGCTAGTAATACAATATGTATATAATAACACTATACACGGCTAAAAATGGATTTCAATAAGCAAAAAAAAAATACATTAACATGCTGTTTACTGTATATGAGCGAAATTAAAATTGCATTTTAGTATCAGAATGTTATTGGATCTGAAATAAAGTTAGTAATTTTGATCGTATTATTTATTATTAAATAAAAAAATCTCTTTTAAAGACAAGTGTTTAGTTAGACGCATTTCTACACTTAAGAAATAAAAAGTCTATAACTGAAGAATCATTATAGTTATACCAAGATGTTGAAGTAATAGAAATATTACTCAACGATTCGTTCTGATACTGATTTTTATTACTTTGCGTAGGTGAATACCAATATTTTATACATTTGAAAGAAAAATATTCGTAAATTCTAATAAAAAAAAAAAAACTAAAATATTTATTATCATAAAAAAATTTCAACTTCTTACGACTCATTACAGACTGCTCTCTTGGTAATAAATTTGCTTTTATGTTTTTAATACTTACTTAGTTTCTCCATCCGTAATAAATACTCCACTTTAAGTCAGACAGTAACATATATTTTATGACTGATATTATAATAACAGGTGCACGAAGACGAGGTGGCCGAGTGGTTAAGGCGATGGACTGCTAATCCATTGGGCTCTGCCCGCGTGGGTTCGAATCCCATCCTCGTCGACGGTTTTTTTAGTTTTAGAGTATTTATCACATAAATTAAAACTGTTTTTTTAATATCTTGCCAAAGATAAATGTAGTTCTCATTGTAGTAAAATGAATGTCTTATTTTAAAACTTTGTCAGGTGATGTGGTTGTCACCTCTGTTAATGCTCACTCACTGTCTTTATTTCCCTACCATATTTCGTGAAGTTTACACGAAGTGGTAAGTTAGAGATATTTTTTATTTCGAATAAACAATGAAGGATTACTCAATTTTTGACAACTCACGTAATATTGAATCATTTTAAATGACAAGGAAGATATCTAAGGTTAATACCTCACACTTCAAGCTTCCATACTTAGTTAAATTTTAAAGTATGACACACAGTTTTTTTTCCTTAAACTATTGAGAGTATCTTTATGAAAACTGAAAAATTCAAAATTATTCAAGAAAAATAATTATTCATCGGTCTTTTTCTGTATTTCCAAAAGAAAAAAAAAGTCAATAACATATTTTTATGTAAAATAAGTGAAAATGAGAGAGAGAAGTATACAGTAACAGCATTAATTTGAATTTTAATTAAATTATAAAATATTAAAAGCTTTTTATTTTGTCCAGTAGTTATTAAGAATATTTGTATTAAAATTCCAAAGTATTTAAAAGGAATAATTATTCTTCGACCTTTTTGTATGTTTTTATACACAAACAATATATAAAATATTTGAAAGTAAAACATGTGAAAATAATGCAGTGTACTCTAATTACACTGATGGGATGTAAATACTATTTTTCGGAAATTCATTAATAAAATATTTAATAGCGCTGTAGCTTTGTATCAGAAAGAAAAAAAAATTAATATAAACTTCGAAAAATCAAGAGAGCGAGAATTCCAACTCTGCTGATTATAATCTCTCTCATTGATACTTTTATCAAAACATTTCTCACATTTACTTTAAATTTTTTAAAAAAGTTATCATAAAGAAAAGATGAAATACTGGTTCAATCAAATTAAAAGACTGATATAATATGTATATTTTATTATTGCGTGTTTAACCCCTTAAGTCTACACGGTACCCTTTTTCAAAAAAAATTTTTCGAGACAGTTACAGTAACAAAAATTGATGTTTCATATTTAGATTATATTATTAAGCTGATTCTGTAAGCAAAAAGTCAGTTTGACCAGCCATTATTTTACAATTTTAAAAAATTAGAAATTTTTTAAATTTTTTCAAACTCTTATAAAATACTCAATTTTTAAAATTTTTAGTAATTTTAAGTTATTTATCATTCTTAGATTATTACAAACAATATTTAGTATGGATTTGAAAATCTATTATCTTGTTGATTTTTAATAATTATTTTTCTAGAAAAACCTGGAAAAAACACGAAAATTTTTAAAATATCAACTTTAGTAAAAATAACTAGAATTCTCTCACACACAGCCCTAAATCCATACTAACTTTTATAGAACATACATTTGAGAGTATATACAAAAACATTCAAGGCTATATTTTGAACAGGAAAAAGCCTTAGGGATTAGAAAATACCTATACCATCAAAATTAATAGTCTGAGAAAAACGCATTTAAAGTTTTTAAAGTCATAAAACAAAAACTTATAATGCCCGTAAAACTCTAATTTTTTAATATGTTATTTTCCAATGTATGTTCTACATTAAAACATTATTTTTATTAAATATGACTGAAAATTATATTTTTAATTCAAAATATATTTTTGCATAATATTGATAGCATTTGTTAAGACGTCAGTTTATTCAGCTTTATCTTAACCTAATATTTCACAAAAGTTTTGAAACACGAAGCATTTATGTACAAAATAATAATGATACTAACTTAAGCTAAAAATAGTCTGGTTTGCTCATAAAATTTAAGTTTTTTTAAGTTTTAAATTGGGGCAGTTTAGGAAGTTTTAGCTCTTGTCGTACGACTTTAAAATACTAAAATATAATACTACAATATGTTTAGTATAATGTAGTTTGGTACAGCAAGGAAATATTCAGTTATGTCTGCAGCATTTAAATTCAGAATACTTGTATTCGGAAGTCTAATTGCAGAATCAGCTGAGAACTAATTTTTAGATACATCATTTTCAGTAGTATTCCATCTCTTCGAAATATTGTTTCTCACAGAAACCCAGAACGCATTTGCCATGGCATTTTCTCTACAGAAAATATTAATGATAAAGCTTTTAAGTTATGTAAATTATTTTAAAGCAAAAATTGGCCATGAAATTAATTATTATTAATTAATTATGAGAACTCAAAAAACTCAAAGCATAATAAAGCAGAAATGATTTTAGTAATGAAAATTGGAATTAATAACCATTTCAAACTAAAAGCTCAAAAATGTTTTTAATTAATTAAACTTAAGTGTGAAAAAATGCTTTAAAAGGAAACCGAAACCCAAACCATAGCTCATAAAACTTCAAATATCTCAAAAACTAATTTTCTAACACATCTGAAATTTCGTAGCAAGCATCTCAATGATATGGGCCACCAAAACATGCAAAAAATTTTTCGGTAAAAATGAAATTTTTAGGGTAATGTGTAGCCTTAACTGCTTTGTACGTACACCGTACGGCAGCGTTTCTCAAACTGTGGGGCGCGCCTCCTTTGAGGGACGTGATAACTCGACAAGGGGGGCGTGAGCATATTGAAAATTAAAAATGATTCAAAATATTAATTTATTGAAAATAAGCAAACAAAATACTTTCAAACATAATAAGATATAAAATACACATTTACACTGATATAATACACTCATAAAAGTATCTGTATTGTACAATGTATTTTATTATTAACTTAACAATACTAAGTTAAGGACAATTTTGATAATTATCAGTGACCCCATGGGCTTGTATTAACACTTATCTTAATATTTGTATGGTTTATAATTAATTCCTTAACTGCCGATGAAAAGTTACGCGGTTTGGTTCCCAATGCAACGGTTTTCCACGTAGATGCGCGTATTTTGATGTTTTTATTCGGTGAGGGGGTGGAGAAAAGGAATAAATAAGCAAAATCCTCTGAAATAAGTAAATCCTTTGCAAAGAATGTCAAGGTCTTTTTATTGTATTCCGTAGCCTTAGGAATAATTTTAAGGATAGCAGTGCAAGATAAGATCGTACTTTGGAAAGACGTATATATACGTCCAAAAGATTAATGATTTGGCTGAGCGAGACGTTTATATACGTCGATGACATATAAGAGGTTAAAGTCGTACACTATAGCTTAAGTGTAAAAGTATAGTATTATAGAATTCAATACAATGTTATTGTATGGAGGGGGGGTGCGATGAAAATGATGATTTAACAGTGGGTCGCGAGTATTGAAAGTTTGAGAAGCACTGCCGTACGGGCTACCGAAAGTTGGCCACAATCACTGTGCACACACTATACAAGCGTTAATATTTTCTTCTTTCACGGACACTAATCTTTTCACACACGGAGTACATGCTCGTTAAATCAGTGGGTCCGAAAGTCTTTAGGATGGTCGCAGCAGAAATCACAAGTGCAGGGGGCTGGAAAATATTTCCCTCCCCTCCAGTTCCATGCCTAAATTGTGGTTGTGGAGATATGTGGTGTCGCCATCTATCGTAAAGAAGTCCAACCTGTCTCAGGATCTGGCAATTTTCCTTCCTTCAACAAAGTATGAAGTTTTCTTAGTACAGAATATTGATGAATTACAATGGTAAGAACGATTGAAAAACTCTTCATAAAAACGCATTAATATTGACTCATTTTGAAAAAAAAATCGTAAAAATTACAAAATTTCATTATTTTGGAAAAAAAAATTATACCGTATCGTTATGAAATAAGTGATCTTTCCGGTTCTGTAATTACTTTTTGACTGATTTTGATAAGAAAAGAAAGATCGCAATTTTAAAAACGAAGATAAAGTAGAAATTATTCCTTCTTTCTTCGGACAGA
>BMAU01015323.1:102500-195000 GCA_019973935.1 Trichonephila clavipes | reverse complement strand
GTACAATATTTTTGAAATAATTCCTCTATTTATGGCACAGTTTTATAGAAAAAGCAGAGTGAAACATAGAAGAAACACAATCTTTTATTTTATGCAACTGAAAATAACCTGTTTCGAATTTATAGCTAGAACAGAGAGGTCCACAATCATTTTTGTCTCATCGATCCCTCGCTATGTTTTTCTGTTTTGAGTAGACCCCTGCTTAGCGAATGTTGAATTGTTAATGTTTAATTATTAATTAATTAAATGTCTTTTTGACAGCCAGTATAGACCTTTTTACTTTAAATGATTTAAATTTCTATCTGTAGTGAAGTGTAGTGTTTAAAACTTAAGAAACAAATGTTGATTTAATTAAACTTTGATTAATACATAAAATAAATGATTAACAAACAAATGTTTATAAGAGGGATAAATCTGGTTAAATTTTTTTTTCAACATTTGGCATCAATCTTGTCGTGTTTAACCTTAAATCTCCTCGGTTAGCAGTGCCCAGTCCCTTCCTTCTTTCTTTTTGGAGACTGGCAACACACTGAAACTCATTCTCACTAGGAAAAGCAATTAAAAAACTTTCTCCATAATACAAGATAAATAGCAGGTATGTCTTTTAAAAGTCAAAATTGCGTACATTGGTTTCTAAGCTTTACTTTAAGATCTCCGTTATTGCTTATTCCGACCAGTTTCTTTTGTAATATTATATTTCTTTTTTCAGTGTGACCATAAGAATTCGTTGCTTATTGTGGTAATTACCGCAGTCAAAGCATTCTAAACCCTAGTTTTTAAATGTTTTAATGTTTATGTTATGTTTATGTTTAATTTTTAATTAATAAATTTAATATTTAATGTTTATGTTAAATGTTTAAAAGCTTTTAAATGTTGAATGTAGGTTAAAAGGTCATTTTCCTGCCAGATTGTCTGTGGCTAATAGAGAAACTGGGAAAATTCACGACATCTAAAATTATACACCTTTAGCTTAATTCTGGCAAGAAACGCTGAAATTGTGGTTATTTTTTTAATAAAATTTTTATACTGTCACCTTGTAACTACAAATTAACTTTATTAAATTTAGTAAATAAATCTGTAAAATAGGTATAATATCTGGTTCAATTTGATTACATTTTCTTTTGAAACTAAAGTCACGATCTGGTTTAATGAGAGGCACTATGGTATACCCCAATTTACACCTCATGGACTCTAAAATAATTTTTTCGCTGACGTAGACCCCTTGCAGGTTGTCATAGACCTCTGTGGGTTGATACAGACCACTTTGGGAATCACCGAGATAGAGGATTCGCTTACCAGGGGTGGGCAGCTAACGTCCCGCGGGCCACATGCTGACCGTCAAGGTAGTCAGGAAATTCGCTTTGAACCGAGATTTCTTTCTCGTACCTAATCAAATATTCGTCTTTTTTTTAACTAAAAAGATGTTTATATCGAAAGATCGTCTACAGAGTTTGAAGGACGAGGTCACAACATTTCAGGATTTTAAGAAAATTGAGCCTATATTCAATCTTCTCTGTTATTCTATAACTGCTGACATTGATACAGCACCCGAGGAGCTACAGATTAAACATAGAGACTAGAAGTCGGATTACAGCGATAAGATGTTTAATGCTATGACTTTCCCTTTTACAAATCTTTTTCAGCCGAAAGATTTCCCTGTAAGGGAAATTGTTCTCTATAATTTAGTCGACATTTATTTGTGAGCAAAATTTTTCTTGCGAAAAGATCAGAATAAGCAAATCGATGCAAATTGGCTGACATAAACTTGTAGGCCATGATGAGAATATAAACAAGCAACTTCACTCCTAATTTTAAGAAAAATATTGTAGAAAAGTATGATAGGATACACACATTTGTTCTCATTGCACTGATTCTACAATTAAATGTGCTTGCATCTGTAGACAATATGAAATAAGGGCAATAAATAAATTGAATAAAACTGCCACTCTTTTATTTAACTTACATTTGTTATTTTTTTAATAAAAAAATGTATTTATTTTAAGAAGGTGCGGTCCTCTGGTTGCCTCCGCTTTTCCAATGAGGCCCTCTTCTCCAATCCCCTAACAAGTTGCTCATCCCTGGTTTACGTTCGGATAGTAGAAGCCCGTTTGTCGAAACACGAAGTATCAGTCCGACTAGTTATAAATCGTGTTCAGATTCTGTTGCAATGAACTATTCCCGAAGTCTATCTTCCTTAACTCGGGTTTTTCCATCCAGCCAAATTGGCACTTTGAGATAGAACAATTCAACACCGTAAATGAAAGTCACAACTAAGCAACATATCAATAATCAATGAGATATGGGACAAGTATTATGTGGCCAATATTGCAGTGATAGTTCTGTCTGAATTATAATCGCTTGGTTCATGATTTATCGTTCGGAATTATAGTCGTTCAGTTATTAGAAAATTTCTCGTTGGTAAGGTTCTAATGTTGCATCTCATGAAACATAAGTACCCGTATTATTTATTGTCACTTTATTGTTAAATATCGCGTAACAGGTTTAACGTTAATTTAATAAAAGTGATTTACAGTGAATAATTTTTTTCTCCTTTGAGTCCGATTTAATGATCTCTCAACCCGAACTGCGTTCGGATCCCCCCCAGTATCTGGATAATGAGAACGACTTCCACCTCAACCAATCTGAGGAGGAAGTATCACGATAATTTTACCTAAGATCACTATGGGCTGACTTTCAATTTAGTTCATTTTATGGGCTATTTCAATTTAATTAATCTGTATCTCAAATTTTACATGTAGCATAGTATGGTATAATGATGAAAAGACATTCAAGCTCAACCTCACCATTTGATTATGGTTTAAAATTATATGGTTCACAATAAATTGTTCGCGCGCATTTCGTGAGAGATATACACTGAAATTCACAAACAATTGATTCTATTATATTTAGTGAAACTGAAAAATGCTCCACAGGTTTAATTTTTCTGGTCTTCAACGCCCTTTTTTGCATGATATTTAATTAAAAAAATTCCTCATGCATTCTGGAATCATAGCATGTAGCGCACAAACATATTAAAAAAGGAAAAGTAAAAAAATAATGTAATAAAACTAAGAGGATTGCAAAATTTTAAATGCGAGTAAATAAAAAACAAACATAATTATAAAAACGTGCTCAAAAAGGATTCCAATAAGGTACAAAAATATTTCTTTGATTTCAAAATTGTAGAAAAGGAAACAGTCTTGTTCTGTTTTGTTGTTAAAAGAAAATTAAGTTGTTCTTGAAAAGACAAAATCTTATTTATTAAAAATGTGTATTAAAGAAATGAGAAGAGCAACCTGTCATATTAACTATCATTCTCAGGATTTGAACTTATGTTAAAAAAACAAAAATGTTTTTGTAACAAGAATTTTTCTTTTAAAAAACTTTGTACAAAAATCAAACTGCCATTAAGCACTTAACTGACAGTAGTTCACTGACTATACACGAATCGATATAATGTTTTGAAAGTCATACATCAGTGTAAGTTTGTGACATCTTACGCGTCTTTTCTTTAACAAGTCCTTTGGGTTCTTTGGGCCAGAATTAATGGCAACTCTTTTCCAACTAAATCCAAGAAACGAAATGTGAAGAAGAGATGCAAATAAACGGACTTTAAATATAGGATCTTAGAGTAAGTGGGAGGGCAATGTAAAGGAATGTTAGAAACTGATGTGCGTTGTGGCAGTTGATGATTATTGCAGTTCGTGGTGCAAGATTGATTAAGTTCTACGTGTCGTGGATAAACATATTGGTGTTCGACTAGAAGTTAGCCGTCAAGCTGCATCCCATTGCAGATAAAGACAAGTAGCTTAACGGAATAATATAAGGTAGGATTGATTACATATTATTAGAATTGAGGATTAGGCAGTTCGCTTATTGAGATTGGTCTGAATTAGATTAGATCATATTATAAATATATATATATATATTGTGTGTTTCGTATTGAGTCATCGTAGATTCTCTCATGTTAATTATTATAATTATATTTGTTGAAGGTTTAAGTTGAATATCTTAATAAAGTCATATTAAGATAATGTTTGATCCGAGTTTCTCTAGCTCACGCTGATACTTCGAGGGATGTACTTCCAAGAGGAGGTACATCACAAGTTTAGTAGCAGTGGAAAACAAGTTCTCCCTTTATAAAACTCATTGTAAATGTATAAACAAACTTAAATGTAATAATAATAATAAATTGAAAAGTGAAAAGTACAAACAAAAATTAGTTATAAATTCCTTCACTTCAGTTAAATAATAAATACATAAATTCACCCATAAATTATAATTGTCGTTGTTTTTAAAAAAAATGTAAGAAATTTTTCTATATAAGTTTTTAAAAAGATACCTATTTTCATTTATATATTTATTCCACATCAGTGATATGTTGATAAAGACTTCCTATTAAAATAAATTATTCCTATAATTTATATTATAATTTTATAGTAAATATGTTATAATATTCATACGATACTAACTTGTTATATAATTATTATAGTTTTATAACTTGTTACACAATTATTATAATTATATAACTTGCTATATAATTATTATAATTATAAATTGAATAATATAACATATGTATTTATGTAATTTTTATTTCTTATACAAAGGAAAATTTCATAAAAAGCGACTGAAAAATGTTTTTAAAAATATTTTCTGTAAGAGAAATATTTCTTTTTTTCCTAAGAAATAACTTAAAAAGTTTAAAAAATTTCCTTACAATACATTTATATAAAAATCCTTCACATTTGGGATTTTTTACCGATACTATTTATCGATATTTTACTGCACAACTGGAAGAAGATAGCAGGAAAAAATCTACTTTTTCAGATAAAAAATGCGTAACATTTTAATTCTGCGTTGAATAATTAATCACCAAAAAGGATTTAGCTAATAGTAGAGCCGCTTAAACAATACTTAACTAGATTGTTAAGAAATTCAACAGAGTAGTTTTGTCTGTATTTTTTACTGCTGAAGTATCGTAAAAAGTCTCTAGTGCTTTCAGAATAATTAATTGATTGTCGGTAAAACATTTTAGAACACGAAAACGAATGGAATTTTCTTCTAAGGAATTTAAAATTTCATTTCAAGCTAATTTTTCTCTGTTGTGCTCCATAAGAGTACCAGTTCCTACTGTAGATAATTTTGATAAATAATAAAAACTTGTCACTTGACTGCTTTTTCCCGCGCCCCCTTCACTGTTTTATGATGTGCGAATATATGTTTTTTTTGTGAATTATTGATATCTAAGTTCTAGCATTGTACTTTCGATTGTATTAAAACATTCTTATAACCCTCACCTCTTGATTTACAAACGGCAGGACAGGAATTTCTAAAATTGAAGTAGAATTATCTTTTACTCTCACATAACCCCATACCCAAAAGGGGATCTCTACGCATCAAAATAAACATGATTTCCAAATTTCAAATCTACTTCTAAAAGTTCAAAAGCAGATTTTTTTTATCAATAACGCAAGCCTCTTTAAAAGGTGATTTCCTTAAGACCCGTTTTTAGCGGATTTCAACTCGATAAAACAAACATGCATACCGAATTTCAAAATTGTAGGTGTAGTAGTTTGAAAAGGAGACTTTTTTAATCTATGCGCCCAGTAACTCCCCGCGCTCCCCATAGGAGTCGATTTCCGTAAAATTCCTTCCTAGTGGATTTCTATTGAACAAAAGAAACATGCTTACCAGATTTCAAGTCTGTTAGTTTAACAGTACAAAAACGTGAAAGTTTACCTATAACGCCCCTTAACCCGTCGCAATCCATCTTGCGGGTTGAATTTCTCAAAATCTTTTCTTATCGGATCTCTCCTTTATCAAAGGAACATGCCTATCAAAGTTCAAGCGTGTAGGTCTAATAGTTCCGGAGATGTCGCGATGAGTGAGTGAGTCGCTTTTCTCCTTTATATATACAGATAAAGGACCAAAAACATGAGTCATATATTTAGTTAAAACGTGTGTGTGTGTGTGCTATGTTTCTAGTTTCGAGTTACAAAACTAAAAATAAAAACTTAGAAAAATAATTTTAAGAAAAGCAGTTGTTTTGACAATATTTTTGAAGATGAAACATTTTTTTGTAAAAATTTAAAAAAAATCGATATAAATATGCATTTTGATCTGAATGCTGAGGTAAATAAAAAACCTATCGTCCCTTCTAATCATGCTTAATATACACGAACATTTTCTCGCAACAAATATCTTTAATTGTATTTTCAAATAGGTATAAATCTAATCTAGTTATATTTTTCATACTAATTAAAACAATTTAAATCTGTTACATTTTTATAGTTTGCTTTAGAGTTGCTCTATTATGTGTGAATTAATATAATTAAGGCTAGTTTTTTTATATATAACAATTAATTTTCTCAAATAGTGTTAAATGCAGCAAGTTAGAACTTGTACCAATTGTTGATAATAAAAGGAAAAAGTGAAATTAATATTTTTGTCTAAGAAGGAAAGGGACTCACTCATTCATTAACTCTCTCATCACGATATCTCAGGAACTATTAGACCCACAGACTTGAAATCTGATAGGCATGTTCCTTTGATGAAGCAGAGGGGGAGTTGAGAGGGGTTAAGGGGCATTATAGATAAATATTCCCGTTTTTGAACTATTAGACCTACAGGCTTGAATTTAGCAGACAGGTTCTTTTCGTGAAGTAAAGATTCGCTACAAAAGAGGCTTTGGTAAAATTGAACACTAACGGGGGATGTGAGGGGTTAAGAGGCATTGGAGATAAATATATTCTCGTTTCGGAATTATTAGACATACAGACTCGAAATTTGGTAGGCTTGTTCCTTTCAATGACTAAAGTTCCTCTAAGAATGAATTTTACGAAAATCGACTCCTATGGGTGGAGCGTGGAATTACTGAGGCGTATCGATAAAAAAAAAATGTTATTGTTTTTGAACGTCTAAACCTACCGAAACGAAATTTTATATGCATGTTTCGTTTGTTGAGTTGAAATCTGCTAAAAACTGGTCTTTCGGAAATCAATTCTCAAAGGGGCTAGCTACATGGCGTACTCATAAAAAAAAATTCCGTTTTTGGACTATTAGATTTAGACTTGAAATTTCGCAAGAAAGTTTGTTGCGTTGAGTAGAAGTCCATTAAAATGGGTTTTGCCAAATCTAGTTTGGGGGAGTGAGTTTTGGGAGCATAAAAGATAATTATATACTTCAGTTTTCGATATTATTATTTAGAAGACCTGTCCTTTTTTTAAAAAAAATCAAGAAGTGAGAGTTATAATAATGTTTTTCATACAATCGAGCGCTTAATTATATGATTTAGATATGAATAACTTGTATATATATATAAACAGTATATATTTATACAACATTATGAAATACCAAGCGAAGATGGCAGGTAACGGCTAGTACATGAACAAAATTGCATGATTATTATGACAAGTCTATATCGTATATTGCTATAAGGTTATCAAGTTATGGATACATATATGGTACACCACAGTTGAATTACTTAATTTACGAATTCTTTAAAACTTAAACAAATAATGGTTGTACAAAAGTGTGTATTTTCGACTCTAAATGCAATACATATTTGGATTAACGTGATTTTCAGTACACATTATTAACGTGAATTTTTTATAACTCTTGAAGTACAATAGATTTTCGGCTTTGTTTATTTTTAAAAGATATAATGATAAAAGCAGTAAAACAGAGAAATAATACATTAAAGTCAAATTGTAATACTGAGTGCAGTGACTCTGGAGCTATGAGAAGAGTAATGTGAAACAATTTGTTTTGATTTTAAAATTTTGTAGGAATATGTTAATTAAATAATAATAAAAAAACTGGTAAGAAATGATATTTATTACTTAATTCATGTTAAATGAATGTTATGTAAAATCAATTTTTACATAAAAATGGATGTAGTAAAAGTGCATTTTTTTGCAAGGTACTAGTGTTTTGCTAATTTTTATTTGAAGTAACTCTTTACATTTAGAAAGAAAGTTCATTATCTTTGAATTTCATTATTTCTAGCTATGTTTTAGTAGGTGTAATCACCAAAAACTTTCTGTCACCCTTTTATAATATCCTATTTATTAATATAAGATTTATCCTATTTATTAATATTGACCGATTTGTCGTTTTCCCCCCAAGGGTTTAGTGTTCCAAACATGGTGCAAATAATCAATTTTGAATAAAATAAACTTTTTAGTTAAAACTAGGACATAACAAACAAGCGCACCTATTTTCTCGCTAGAGCATCGAAAAGAATCCTTGACATAGAAAATCTAATTAAATAAATCAGTAAAAGTAACAATTTTTTTCTGTTATATGTAAAAAACACATATCAAATTCAAATTCTAATAATCAACTGAACTATTCTCACTTCGAAATTCATTACAAAAAGAATGCCTACTTTAGCAAAAAAAATTATAACATGAAACGATTAAATATGAGTACATAAGATAAGAAACTAGAAATTAATTATATAAGTTATTAAATCAAAGCAGATGATAATTGTATGAAAATAAGAATATAACTTCCAACGTTAATAGATATATTAAAAATAACATCAAAGAACACTTCCCATTGACATATTACATATATATATATATATATATATATATATATATATATATATATATATATATATATATATATTGATTTATATTCAAATCTAAACCAAAAGCGTAGATTATTTTTTTATATATTAGATTGAATGGTCATCGAGGCATATGATCTCTGATGAGATCATAACCCCCATCTTCAGGCTGATTTATTCTACCGAATTTTTTATATATATAGCGCCCCCCACCCGAACCCAGATGGAGGGTAGAGAGCCATATAGTTTGCTGCCAAAAAGTGAAAGTTATTACGGTTTCTAATTACTTTTTCCCACAAGGTAAAGGCGTCTTAAATGTAGAGTAAAGACATCTCACACAGTTTCTTGTCTCATATTTTGCTTGTTTTCTGTCATTAAAATTTCAAAAAATAAAGTAAATCCAAACTTGAATAATTTTATATAAAATTCTCTTTCCTCACCGGTTCTTTCTTTTTGAAAAAGACTTTGTGAGCTAAATTTGAGTTATAATTAATACTATGTTTCTCGTATTCACATTAGTTTAACTTAAATAGGCTTGCATATAATGAGCAACGCGCTTACTATTTTTTAAAAAATGCCGCATAAATCTTAGAAAATGAAAATAAAGAAATTTGAGAGTTCTTCAGCGTTGGGTGGAAAGGCTTCTATTCAAAATTACGCCTGTGAACTAATTAGTGGAGAGGTCACATAAAGCCTGTGTTTTCCCAAAGAAGCGAGGAATAATTCAACCGGAAAACAGAGATCCCATAATATTTGATATACATTCAGTTTTCACGGTTCCTTAGGTTTGATAATTGGAATTCATCGAAGATGAAACGAAGCAAAGATGATCACGAATGTCTTTTCCTTATCGCGGTAAATTTTACTTTCATTTTGAAATTGCCCCAAAACGTTCGAATCATATTCGTGTTATGGACGTGCGATTTATGTCCATGTGAATTACTTTTGATTATGTAGGTGAGTTCATAATTTTTTATGGAAACTGCTTTAAAGGAAGTAGAGGCTATAACTATAATCGATCTGAATATGTGAAGAATTTTGTATTATATGATTTCTCGTGAACTGATTGAGTAAAATCATTGGTTACATTTTGAATTTTTCGAAAAATACTGATTACGAACAGAAAATTATTTTTATTTTTTGGTTAGGATCAGTTGCATAAAAGATGTATATTTTATATATATATATATATGCTTGGATGTAAAGAAATCTTGAAAATAACTTGAATAATGGAGAAACAACTCAAAATATATTCACTAAAAGTTACCTCATTAGTATGAGAGATTTATAAAAAAAGGTTTTAGTGAATAATTGCAGCATTTGTGAATTGTACCTTATTCTACCTTCCAGAAATTTTTTTTAATAATTACTGATGATTACTTATTAATATTTACTGAATGATATCCTTCCTATGTTAAATATGGATAAGAGTTGGTTAACAAAATCTAGACTATTTTGATCAAATACGCTAATTAGCTTGATTGCATGTTCTGCAAAGTGAAAGAAACTTTTCAAAGCTTTATGATTTTCTATATTCCTTTTTCTGTAAATTATCAGTTATTTCCTTTCTCCATTCAAATATATAGACTATTAAAGACTTTTATCTAAAAGCACAAGCACATCAAAGCGATTAGAAATATTTAATTTTTTTAATAATCCTGTTCTTGTGTTATTTATTCATAAGATTAAGCACCTAAGGGCGATTATACACATCGAAATAAAATAGAACATTGTTTCGAGAGATACGTTTCTAAATAGAATTGTTGTAAGTCCTTATAAAACGAAACATCGAAATATGACTTTAACCCTTTATCTACCGACAGTACTTATAAGTATAACACTCACTTTAAAATTACATTTAATCATAATAATTACATTTAATATAATATTTTTACGAATATTCTGACGATACTTAACAGGAATATTGTTTAAAATCCTCTCTTTCAAGATATATGATAGCACGCGTTCTATGCTGAGTATTTTAGCGGGGAAGACAAATATGTAGTTTTATAGCAGAAATTGCGTTTTTAGCTGATGGCGTTTTCAGCGAATTGCGAAAATTTCATTTTTGTCCCGAAAAAATAGTTAATGTCAACATTTAAGTGTCTTATTATTTTTTGTATGTTAATGAAGACCTTAGAAAACGATTTAACTATTTATTTTAAGGGAAAAGTGTATATAATTAACCTTACAGTTGAATATCTTTAATTAATTAATTAGCTCTAACGGATTAATTTTCCCAAAGTTGAATATTTTGCTTATGTATATCCCTTAATCTTCAATGTAGTGATTCAAAAACAAATATTGCATGAAAAAAACTGCAGTAAATCATATAATGCGGTAGATAAACGGTTAAGATATATACGAAAAAAATGTACATATTGTGTTTTTTAATTTTGTTAAATCTATATTTTTTACATGAAAATTCAATACGAAATCCTATTTATTTATATATAAATAATATTTAAATAGTTTCTATTACACACATTATTAATAAAACTACAACTTCAAAATGCTTATGATATATGAAAATAACATGGAAATAGCAAATAAATGGAAACAAACTTTGCAATTTAACTAGACATAGAATATTAGAAGAATACTTACATACATATTTATATATAAAGATAAATCCATCTATATAAAAGAGAAAAGAGACTTACTCACTCATCACGAGATCATCTCTCTGACTGTGAGACCGGCAGATATGGTATTTGGCGAACATGTTTCTTTTGTTGAGTAGGGATCTGCTAAGAACGGGTATTACCAAAATCGACCACCAAGGTGGTTCAAGGGGGCTGTTTGATCACTACACCCGGGATAGCTCAATAACTCACCTCACACATGGACTGTAAAACACTCTCTATTTTTATTCACCTAAACACATAATAACTGGAGATACACAGACAGTAGCGCCGTCTGGCGCACGGTTTTTGCGACAAGCATGAACAGGGGCATAGATAAATAATTATCATTTTGAACTATTATACCTATAGATTTGAAATTTTGTAAGCATGTTTATTTTGTTGTAAAGTGATCCATTAATTACGGGGTTTACAGAAATGACTTCAAAACTTGTCACGAGATCGTTAAACTAATAGACTTTAGTTTTAGAAATTCAAGTCCTTTTTAAGTCTAAAGGCGAGGGATATAAGAGTGTTTTTGTAATACACACGGATGCTCCTAAGGATAAGATTTATATATCTAGATAACTTTAGAACAGTATACCTATTCATACATCATGAAATATCCAGCGAAGCTGGTTGTTAATGGCTAGTATGTATATAAACATAGATAATACAGACACTAGTCGTTGTCCAAAATTCACCGTTCTCGAAAAGAGATATCAAAACCAAATTCATTAAAAATGTAGTATATGAATGGAAAGAGGTGGAATAACAGCCTTCTGCAAGGAGAGTCAGACAGGTGTTAGGTTGGGTTGTGCATTGTTCTGGTTGAATATCTCCGCAAGAAAGCTCCGAATGTAGAGGTTTCTAAATATACTCATATATTCATATCAGAAATGTATCACTGAATAATCCTTGTATCGGCAATGCATAATAAAGCCTTATGAAAATGGAATATAATACCACCGAAATCAAACTACCAGGGGCAAGACCAGCATTATGATGTATAAGGCAATAATTTCGCACACCTTTCTTAATGATGTTTGAAAATTCTAATCTGATCGCATCATATTGTCGTAGATAAAAACGTGATTCATCCATAAAGAAGATGTTGCCCAAATACGGCTGTTCATATCCATATCTCACTGCACCATTGCAGATACAAAATCCCCTAATTTATATATATATATATATATATATATATATATATATATATATATATATACACTCTGTTTGTGAAAATTGCAACACCACGAAGGACCTACGCGAGTGAGCTGAAATTTTCAGGAAATGTGTAAAGTAGGGATTGATATGCAAATGATTAGAATTGCAGACCGGTAGCGCATGCGTATGCTGAGCAGCGCCCTCTGAAGGGTAGATCGAACCGAATATAAATAGACAGCTGTAGCGAGGCGTGTATTATTATCGGTGGTTATATGCTAGTGTAAACGTTAACTGAATCTTTACTATGCCTCGTCGATGAAAGGGAGTGAAATTTGAGCAAATTTCGGAGTTTGAACGAGGCAGAATCGTCGGCCTTCGTGAAGCTGGATTGTCTTATCGTGCAGTAGCCTCTCGTGTGCAGCGTAACAGCAGCACAATCATGCGTGTTTCGAAGCAGTGGACGGACGAGGGTCGGACAGCTCGGAAATCCGGGAGTGGACCCCGAAATGTGACGTCAGCTCGCGAAGACAGACGCCTGGTGCGAATGTCTATGACGGACCGCACAGCTTTTCTAGACAACTGGCAGCACAGTGGTCAACAGCTACACGTGTTTCATTGTGTGCTTCATCAATTCGGAGACGTCTGCTGCAGCGTGGGCTGCGCGCAAGGATTCCTTTATGCAGGATTCCTCTCACGCAAAACCATCGCCGCCTGCGACTACACTGGGCCAATGTGCATAGGAGCTGGCGTGCTGATTGGCAGCAGGTCGTCTTTTCTGACAAATCCCGCTTCAATTTGTGGCACCATGATGGCCGAATTCGAGTCAGGCTCTATGCCGGTGAACGGCGCATTCCGGAGTGCATTATCGAACGCCACAGTGGACGAACACCCGGAGTTATGGTCTGGGGTGCGATAGCATATCATGGATGATCACAATTGCTTCGAATTGTGGGCAATTTGAACAGTACCCGATACATAAACGAAGTTTTACTGCCCTAAGATATTCCTTTCCTGCAAGGATTGCCAGGGGCTTTATTCCAGCAGGATAATGCACGTCCACATGTCGCCAAGACTGTCAAATCCTATCTTGATTCGCAGCAGGTACAGCTTCTTCCTTGGCCTGCATATTCGCCGGATATGTCACCGATTCAACATGAGTGGGATATAGTTGGGCGGCGTATCGCTCGTGATCTTCGTCCTGTTACTTCGACTGACGAACTTTGGTTGCACATACAAACAATATGGAATACTCTTTCTTAGAGATATATTAAAAATTTGTTTAACTCCATGCCGCGTCGAGTAGCAGCTCTTATTGCAGCGCGTGGTGGCCACACAAAATACTAACTTCTGTCTCTTTTAATTGTTTGTTTGGTTTGAAAATGTATAATCATTTATTTGTATAATTACCACTCAACTGTGTATTAAATTTCATTCAACTATGATGCTTCTTTCATGGTGTTGCAATTTTCACAAACAGGAGTTTATATATATATATATACTGCTCAAAATAATTAAAGGATATTGCGGTTATAGGTGGATCTTGTGGCTGGGAAACTTTTTAGCTGATTGATACATGGTCGGCAGACGTAGTAGGTTTTATGAGAATAAACTACACATGTTTGTCAGAAAAAAATGCATTTTATTCCGCATTTGTGTACAAAAGGAAAAAAACAATTTGTGCATATGAGGAAAAAAGAATAAGAAAAGGTGTTTTCTTCAAAGGAAATTATTTTCAGTAGGGGGTATGGTTTCCACGGACGGCCAGCAACGTTGAACACCTTTGAGGCATGGAGTCAATGAGGCTATTAATCACGACTTGGGGTATTCTGGCCCACTCTTCCAGAAGAGCTCTTTCCAGTTCTTGGAGAGTTTGTGGGGGTGGTTGGCGGCCAGCAACTCGTCTTCCTAGAGCGTCCCAAACGTGCTCTATTGTATTCATGTCTGGAGAACACGCTGGCCATTCCATTCGTACGATTCCTTCCTCGAAAAGGAAATCCTCCACCAGGTTAGCACGATGTGGCCTGCAGTTATCGTCCTCTAAAATGAAGTCATCTACGTTTGCGGGACTACAATAGGTCTGAGGATCTTATCCATATATCGGCGAACAGTCAGAGGTCCCCCTCGAATGATGTAGAGGTATGTGCGCCCGTCAATGGAGATGCCACCATACACCAACACTCCCTTACCGCCAAAACTGACATTTTCGTGCACGAACGCAGGATTATTCCTACTGCCACGGTCCCTCCAGATGAAAATACGCTTATTATCCGGATGAACAGAAAAACGGGACTCGTCAGAAAAAAGAACATTGCTCCATTCATTTCTCCTCCAGTTCATATGCTCTGTTGCCCACTACCTGCGGTCACGACGATGTCTTGATGTTAGTCTAACACACACCATCGGTCGGCGAGCATACAGACCTACACCATAGAGCCGGTTTCGGATAGTTGAGTGAAACCGTGGTGCCAGTAGCCGAGTGAAGGTGTTGTTGAAGAGTAGCGTTCATATTTCAGTGTCTCCGAGTCATTAACACTAAATAACGATCTTCATTGGGCGTTGTTGCCCATCTACGACCTTATCCTGGTATTCGGCTTGCACTTCCAGTCTCCAAAAAACAGTTCCGGATCCTGGAAATCAAACTTTGTGACACTCCAATGGGTTGCGCTACTTCGGCTTGAGTTTGGCTCCCTTCTAACCTACCAACAACTCTCCAAGCTTCTGAAACGGTTAAATGACTTCGCTGAGACATCGTACTCATCGAAACAAAGCAGTCACTGAATGTCGATCATCCTTGTCTTCATTTTAGTTGAAAGTCAAATTTCATTCGCTGCCGCTGAAGCGACGTGTTTGACGTCGAACTCAAAATTAGCATACTCCACAGTTTGAAAATCAGAAAAATTTGCATTTGTGATTCTCTTCTTCCATTTTCGGCAAAAAAAATTTCACTTATATCTTTATTTTATATAAAACCTATAATATCCTTTAATTGTTTTGAGCAGTGTATAATAGTCTTATTCTCTACAAACAAGAGATAACATCCAACAATCACATTCGAAAAACACAAAGACAGTAAGAAAATCACATAATGAAGGACACATGAGCAACCGAGATTAAAAATTATAAAATGGATGCTGCAGCATTATAAACATTGCTGACATAGGACAGCTAATATATAAAATAATTTGTATAAAAGTGGGGCTGAACATGTTTTTTGGCCAGCCAACCTTCCCCCTCTATGTAAATAATACTAAGCAAAAACCTATTCAAAGTAATAGATAGAAATGTATTAATCCATTGCAAGATAGAGGTAACTTACGTAAAAATTGCACTTAAAAATGCAGAGCCCGCGCTAAATCTGAGTGCTTTTAAAAAAAGTTATTGCCAGATTCTAAACCCCAATGCAGATTTAAATCATGTGAATGGCTGAAATGTACCACTAAACAAAAGTATAAAAAAAATGGAAATAAAAATTAATACAAGAGTTACAAATTACCATAACTTTAGTAACACTAGAGTATATATGAATAAAATAATAATAAGTAATTTTATCTAATATTAGAATATGGAGGTAACTATAATTATGAAATATGTAAGTTTATGGTAATAATATATTATCAATCTCAGAATTTTTAATACTTACTATTTTGAATAGCTTTATTCATATAATTATGAATAAAATTAATAGGGTATTTCTGATTTAAGCAATATTTAGTAAAATGTTTATAGTTATTTATAATTTCTAATATTTTGACACCCGAAATTTATTGCGTTGTAAATAATTAATAACAATATTTCTGAATATATAAACATGTAAATTACTTTCCCAATGAGGAACTTTTAAAATATTTAAATTAAAATCCTCTCTTTTGTCATAAATATTAGAAATTATTACATTATTTTTTTATTTTGATATGTATGTCAAGAAAATTTGCTTCATTGTTTTAACTATTTGTCTGTATTAAGGTATCCGGGACTATTAAAAGGAAATATGGAGATCTTTTTGTGATTTTTATATTTATATAGTTAGGAAAAAATAAATTGGTAAAAGAAAAAAAAATTATTGGTAAAAACTAGTAAAAATGTACGAAAATTACATAAACGGGGCCCGCTAAAAATTTTATGAAGAAATTAATTTTTCAATTTTGATGTGTTACACTCCTGTTTGATAACGATAAATATTTTAATTTTTACAAACACTAGAGCACTTTATCTAAGTCATTATACGAAATTGCTTAAAAACATTGACTATATCAATAAAGAGCTGCAAATTTTGAAATAAAACAGTTATATAAATCTGAAGATCAAAACACTTCTACTTCTATGCAGAACATAAGTTTCAACTCAAAACTTTTTGAGCAATCGCGGTCCTCGTTTGAGTTTTCGAAAAAACACCTTGTGGCAAACGCTTTTAAAGTTTGACATCTTGTGTAATATGGCATTACCGCTTGTAGTTTTTGTTCTAGTGGAGGAAAATAAAGTATAGTTCTTAAGTTAATAAAATGGTATATAAAAAATAAAATCATAAAATTTTGCCTAATTTTTGAAAAAAAATCATGGTTTTAGGTGAACCAAATTAAGATATTGTGGATAAAAATTAATGTTAGGTATAAAATTACTTGTTTGCCAAAATGATTATGTCATCTATATAACGATAAATATAATATTTAGAATTATTTACAGAAAATAATATATAAATTGGCAAATAACCTTGTGGCAAACCTTTAATTTGCAGGTAATAATTACTCCTTATGATATATAGATACAAACCCAAATAGTGAACCAAATCTATCATTATTAACATTATTAAATAAATTATCTTTATGTAAATTTAAGATATATTAATCAAATAATCACTATTAGTAGAGTTAAAAAAGATCTTCAAAATCTAAACTATAGACTAAATAAATATTTTCCCCTGTATATATATATATATATATATATATATATATATATATATATATAATGTATATGTATATATATATAATATATAATATATATAGAGGATGTCCCTGAATGCCATGTACAAACTTGGAAGGAAAATAGAGAACATCCTGAGGAGCCATAATTACATAGGCAAGTATGGGCGGAAATATAACCCTAACGAGATAAAGAGACTCAAAGACAGTAAGGCAACAATACAGAATGTAGTGTAAAACGCTGTATTACAAAAACAAAAAACAATAATTAATTAAAAGTATCACATTAAAGCATAACAGAAGGTGCTTCAAATTGTTGCGCTCGACGCCTACGTGTCATGGATTGGCAGACCTGTTCAAAAATACCTGGTGTTTCACGGATCGTAGCAGCAGCGATGCATATTTATGCCACCGGGTCTATTTTTGCTCTGAAAGATCCATGTTCCGCCAGGTTCTGATGCCTCCGAGCGAAAGTTTAATTTTTCGGTTGCCACCTTATTGGATATCTTTCCCCAGACAACCATCCACAATACGTCCATTTCCTTTGACTAAGGCATAGATGAATTAGATATCTACCTAATCGGCGTTCGTATAACTATTCCTGCTCATCGCACGCTGTCCATGTCTGAAAAGAGGAAACCACTTGTGCTGACCTTTCGAGCTCACGCACAGCACCCCCTATAGCTTTCCGTCCATGCCTTCCTATGTAATTTGTCTCCTCACGATATTCTCTACCTCCCCTCCAAGTTTGTACGCGGCAGTTCTGTCACTATACTAAATTAGTGGATTTAGAATTTATAGGCTAAGATTGATTATGTTTGTTTGAACTGTGTACTGGCGCTTGTTCACTCAGGAGGTTTATTGTTTTCTTTATATTACTCCTAGGACTTCCTCTTGTGGTTTAACTAGTGGTTAATTAGCGTGCTTGAATAATAATAAATTAGAATTATTATGAAAGTTTCTGGTCATGCTTTATTTCCTCCAACATCTTTAGGTAGGCAGGACGGTAAGGGGGTAATTTCAGGGGGAAGTCGCTCACAATCTGTTATTACGTTATTAACTCTATTTTTGTTCAAATATGAATATAATCTGTAAGGAACGATCTTAAAAGGTCACATATCGTGTATTTAGTGTAACTTTAAGGTTCGTTTTGAACATTTTAGAAAAACGCATAATCGTATTGCATTCTCTCTCTCTCTCTCTAGCATATATATAAAACGACTCATTCTATATATTTAAAACGATTCACTCATCATGATATATGCGGGGATACTGGATCCACAGACTTGAGATTTGACATGTATGTTCCTTCCATGGGACAGAGATTCACTACAAAAGAGGTTTTATGAAAATTGACTTCTAAAAAGCACTGTGAGGGGTTAAGGTACGTTATAGAAAAATATTCTCGTTTTCGAACTACAAGACTTACACACTTGAAATTTGGTAGGCACGTACCTTTTATGGAGTAGAGACCCGTTAAGAAAGGATATTGCGAAAATAGACATCAAAGAGGGTTGCGAGGGTTTAAGGGGTGGTATAGATAAACATTCCTGTTTTTGATATGTTAGACCCACATCCTTGAAATTTGGTAAGCATGTTCCTTTTGTTGAATAGAGATCCACCAACCATTGATTTTACGGAAATCGATTCCTATGGAAAGGAGGGAGTTCTTAGGACGTATCCTTGGAAAATATGGGCATTAAGGTAATATGGCCACGTATATGCAAGTCTTGAAAGTTTGGGAAGCACTGAAATACCCATATTACTCGTAATGGTTTTGAGTGGGTGCATTCGTATTGCGGAGTTAGCAGTACTCAAGCGACGTGGTGACTGTGAGGTTTGTTCGTGTTGTTGTACGGCCCAAACAGAAATGCAAGCAGATAATTTCAAATGTAAGTACAACTACATGATGCTTCAAATTGGGGTTGTTATATTTTTGTTATCTTACTTAAGATTTAACACGCAAAATTAATTAATTTTATGTAAAACCAATATATAAATGGCTGTATTCTTATTTGAGTGTAGTATCCGTTCGGGGGGAGGGGAGGTTTCATTATTTCTCCTTTCAACAGCAGTAATTCCAACTAATAAACAATGTCACTAGTGCAAATATAGTCAGTAAAATTAAGGGTAATGTAGGCAGTACCGAAATTTGATGAAGTAATGCTTTCGAAAATTACTCCTGGACCATTCTCTCATCTCACACGTTCTTTGAGTTCATTTTCCTTTCACAAACCTCTTCGTTATAACTTAGACCAAATTACAGCAGCACCTGGTTCATCTATAATCATTACTGAATTTTTGAAATCAGCAGAAGCATTTTGGAGGATCTGAGTCCAATACCAATGTTGAAAACAACCTGCAGAAATGGAGGAAAACGTAAGAATCTTGCAAGTGCAGAAGGTCTGCCAACGGAGGTCTGAAGATAGTTGCTAACGGAGGTCGTACAGGAGATGTAGGGGCAAAACACAGAGTAACACAAGTACCATTAAACAGAATGCATCCTGGGTTTGTCCTGTTTGTGGCGCAAATTATTATGATGAAATCAAGGACCGGAATGGGAGGGGGGTGCAATGTTGTGGGCCTTGTTCATCTTGGTTTCTTAAGGAATGTGTCCAGTTAGAAGGTAACTCTCTGTTGTAAAGAGTGTAGCGTCTGATAAAAGTGCAAGTCCTCATTAAGTGTTGTTTTTCCTTATGTTTGTAATAGCTTGTGTTAATTTGATAGTTTATCTGATTTTCATCATTTAATTTATTATCTTTAATTTACAGATAAAAACTTGGACATTTTTTGTGATACATTTTGTTTAATATCAAAGATTTAAATTTACCTCTTATCATTGGCCAGATATGTAATTTGAGTAAAAATGCTTTTCCGTTCGCAAAAAATAAATGTAGAGATGGCAGTTTCTCTTATCTTTTTTATAATGCAACCTACCCATATCACCTAAAGTTTTAGTCAAACATGGGCAATTGCGCAATGTGTTTTGGAGCTTTTTTATACAGGAACAGGAGTAAAAGGTTTGCTTCATGCCATTAGAAAGGCCATACTCTTCATTTTTAAATGTCTTAATTTCGGAAAAATGGAAAGTGTTTAGTGTAGTATATTTTAAATTAAGTTTTTGGTGCCCATATTTACCAAGTTTATTCCGTAGATAAAAAAAATCTCGTTTTCGAACTTCGAACTATTCGAGTTACGCTAATGAAATGTGGTACACATGTTTCTTATGTTGAACTCAAATTCATTCAGAATGAGTCTTACGGAAATTGACTTTCAAAACGGGCACAGGGTGTATTGATAAAAAGATGTTTGTTTGTTTCAAAGCGAAGGTTGTAAGTGTAAAAACATTCGAAGAAGAAGCAGGCATGATTTTAAAAATAGTTACTTTTATTGTAGATCTTACACTTTATGAACAATTTGCAACTTATTCCTTAACTTTGAGAGCAATCTTAAATCCAAATTCTTAATCTAACTTATGAGATTATTCGAAAAGATATATTTGCTCGTAATTCTCTAGACAAATCCTTCTTGAACAACGACAGCTTGGTACAAGCCCACTTTTATTTCCTTCCACTGTTTCAGATTCTACCCGCATGACTTCCTAGTCACAAATAACTTTCTACAATTTCGAAATTTCATAATTAACCTCATACACCACAATACCAGGGTTTAAATAGCATTTACATCAGCATAAAATTAAGTAATCTCTACGGAAAGGGATTTTTAAACTAAAATCCCAGTTAAATAATAGTTTCTCCAAGAGGATTAGTAGAAGTTCTACGCATGGAATCCATTACACGTTTTTAAACTTTTAAACTTATACTTGAAAGTTGGCACAGTCACGTTTATTTGTTGAGTAGAAATCCCTTAAAAATCGGTTTTGCGGAAATCCACTTCGAGGGAAGTTAGTATGGGAGCGCGTAAAAGATAATTCTACTTTAATTTTAGATAGTCATGTCTTGTCGTTTTTATCTCAAGTGAGAGCTATAATATTGTTTTTCAATACAATCAAAATGCTTAATTTTAGTATTTATATATCAATAATTTATATAAAAACACTATATATATTCATACCTTATAAATACCCATTGTAGCGGGTGAGTAATGGCTAGTAATTTCATCAATATATTTTTCCTGAAAAAAAAAAGAATTATCAAAAGAATTATCACTCACTTCCCCCCTTTAAAATATATCTATTTTTGCAATTTTTTTGTGCGTAAAAGTAGTATTTTAAAAGCAATAATATATATATTAAATTTAAGAAAAATGCTCTTTGAGTAGAAAATAATTCTGAAAATAAGGGGTCAGGGTTACAGTTCTAGAATGGGTGGGATCTTAAAAATATTCGAAAGAAAATAACTGTTCATTACGAAGTTTAATGTTGCGAAGCGGAACGTATTTCTAAAGCGGAAGTTTGTTGCGTTGAAACGACCTTATCAAGTATGTTTTAAAGGACGTTTTTGGATGGAAAATAGATTTTAAAAAGAGCGAACTTTAGATTAAATTACTGACAATGAGTAATCTATTTAAATTTGTTAAAAAAACTTCGTTTTTGAGAAATTGTGACAAGATTATGAGCTTAGAATTATATTTTTAATTATACATTAAAGTGACCTTTAAAATCAAAGTTAAAGGCCATTCTCGTTAAAGCATCTATTTTTTGATTTAAATTAACTGTCAAACATGATACGGTAGTCACTAAGGTATGTTTCTTGTAATTGGCTTAATCACTGAGCATGAATAAAATTGTTTTAAATGTTTGCCAATGTAGCTTGTTTAGAAATAAAACTTTGAGGTTTTAGATTTCTAATCAATGAGAGTCTTATTAAAGTGTTTTTTAATGCAGCAAGACACGTAATTTTATTCCCAATAACAATTACTGTTGCAAGGAACTTTTCTATTGTTCAGGAAAGTTTAACATAAATAAGAATGAAATAACTAGTTGCATTTATTTTATTGCTAGATACCACGCATTGAATTGATTAAAGAAAATGACAGTTTAATCTGTTCTTCAAAAGAATAAACTGTAAGAAAACAGTACAAACAGTTTTGTTTTATGTTTTTCTGCCGCAGTTACTTTAAATTTTATGTTTGTCTTTCTATGAAAAATGTATTTCAAAAGCCATTATCATAATAACCTACATACCTTTTCAAATAAGAAGCATGTGTATTTCAGATGTTTTTTTACTTTATTAATCTAATTTTTCAAGTAAAATATTTCAGCAAAAATGCTTGTGTATATTATGAATCAGCTAAGATAGTTTATTATGTATTAAAAAACCACAAGTTAAAAGATAAGATAATTTTAAAAATAAAGAATATATAGAAAGAGAAAAAGTAGTTTTGAAATATGCCTCTTTTTTCACACTGCAGTTACTCTAAATTTTATATATATTAGCCTTTCACTCAATAAAATTTATAAAAACCTTTGTCCATAATTACCCTATTAGTGATTTCCTTAGCAATTAATATCAAAATATGGTCCATGCTGTGCGACAGATTTTTAATGTTTCATTGTATAGTTTTCATCTTTCTTTTATTATTTACAAAATTTTATTTTACGAAAACATATCTTTTTTGATCTGTGGATTGTTTTTCTAAGTAAATGTTACTTCTTGGTTCTCATATTTAAACCGCATGAATATCAAAAGATTTCAAAACAAACTATTTTTTGCTCATAACTCTCCCTTCATTTTTTCAGATTTTCATTGCAGGAAAATCGTCAATTCTGTATTATGTAACTTCACATTCAGCCTGAAAAAAGCTAGAAAACGATCCCTCATAGGTACTGTAACTAGTTGTTGACCTGGAAAGTCTTCTAGATACACAGTCTTTAGATTCCAATTGATCCTACAGTCGTTGGATTACACAGGGAACCAATTTGAGACGTTTTTACATCATCAACTTGTGATAAGCCCTTTTCCGTTCATCCCATTGCCTGCTACCTAAATGAACCGAGTAAATAATTTCTCCTAGATATTTCTAGACTCTCCTGGATATTGTCAATGAAATTACCAACTACTTTTGAAGATCTACAATCACGCATAACATACACACCAAGCTACATAAGTTATATTTTTGGCACATTTTCTCTAATTTCTACTTAAATGTCTTTTTTTAAAGTAAAGGTCACGACAATTGCTTTTTTTCATATAAGTTTACTTAAAGTATATGATTATCATTCATATAAATCAGTGGTCTTCAAATTTTTTTGATTCACGGAACCCTTAGAATTTGAAAATTTTTTTGAGGAACCCCATTCCACACATTCTTAGAATATATCTTACAATAATATTTAAAGTAGATCAAAATTTTATGATCGCTTTATTTAGACAATAAGAGAAAAAAATTATTTGTTATTAAAAATGTATAATATTGTTAATATAATTTACTCAAATAATAATATTAATTTGTGCTCCAGTTTATATTTAGTAAATAAGATGTGCATTTTTTTACTCAAGCTCTCTACGTCTTGCTTTTTTGAAGTTAACTGCATCCGTGTTTCCTATTTTACGTTTTTAATTTATTTCTAAATTTTGTTTTTGTTGCCACATATGTTGAGAAAGATTTTTCACTTAAATAGTTGCTCGGAACAATATTAAAAAGTTTATAGCTGTGTGAGGAGTACTGTGCATTCTGCATTAATTTACAGCTTAAATTTTAGGAGCTCGCATAGCTTAAATTAAATTGTAACGTCAAATCTGTTTATATGTCGATAAGTTCTTTCCTTTCTTTCATTAGCAAACCTTCTGAATTACTGTAGCACTCGAATGGACTTTTATCCATTCATACTTATTTTTCACTCCTTTTCTCTAACAGGTGCTAAGTGCTTTTTTCTTAAGTATTATCTTATGTGTGATTTTTTCCTCACAAATGAAAAAAAAGAGCATTTTTCATTAGAAGTTTATTATATTTACAAAACACTGCATTAAAGAGTATAAAATAATATAGTGGAACCCCGGATAGCAAACAATAGTATATTCAAAGTAGGCAGTACATATAAAGCAAACCGTTTTGATATTCTTTAGATACGCGCGAGGTCATCTAAACTCCACAGAGAACCTAATTTCATTTTGTGTGTACACATTAATGCAGTGCTTCTCAAACTTCCAATACTGGCGACCCATTTTTTAATCATAATTTTTATCGCGCCCCTTTACAAAATAATAATGCATTGAATGCAATAATAATGCACTTTGATGCTAAAGCTACAGTACGATCTTAATTATAAACAGCACAAATTAAAAAGATAAATATATTAAATTTTATATATGTTACTTTTAAGTAATATATATTTTATTTTTCTTTCTCGGATTTTCAAATTTGAACAGATTGCAAAATGCGATGGCTGCTTTGAAGACAAAATATAGATCTCAGCCAAATATAGAAAAAGTACTCAGAGTGTCAATTTCTAATCGTAAAACTTCCTTTGAAAAACTTTCCTGTGCAAGACAAGCCTATGGAAGTCGCCAATACTTATTAAAGTTGCTCTTAATTTAGTATTAATAAATTAGTTATAAAATAACTTGTGCAGCACTAATACATTAAAGTCTGAAGTACCCACTCTTCGCACGAGTTCATATTTTTTAAAAAACTAAAACATTGTTCATATAATAGCTGAATTGTCAAGGGAGTAAATTTAAATGCACGACAATGTTTACAAAAAATGTAAAATTATTATTTAAAATGAATGCTCATATTATAATTAGTTTTCAGTGAACTGTAATTTTAAGCCTCACAGAATTAGTACTTAGAATTAATGTTAAATAATGAAAAATAATATAAAATTCCGATGAAGAATAACTGTGTTATTTTTAATATTTAAAGCGAGAAGACTTCAAAATGTTTTATCGCGGGAGCAGGCACACACTCGATACTATTGTTAATGGTCACGCGGGATGATTGAGACACCCCAAATAGAAATCGTGATTCCAGTGAATAATTTAATTAAGAGAAAGTATACTTACCTACTTTCAAGGACTTTTCAAATTTTCTTTGGTAATAAATAAACAGTTTTGCCAAAGCTAACGATTTCGTGATCTGTGTGTCCCGCGTGACCCCTTCCGGGTTATAAGTGTATTCAATATAATAATATGGGTGTTACTGCTAAAAAATTGTATAAAACGTTTTTTATTATGCTTTATATCTTTGAGAATACTCATAAAATAAATCCTGGCCAAGTAATCCTTCAAAGTGCTCTCTGTGTTTTTCCAAATATCATAAAACTCTTTTACATTAAAAAAAACCACAACAGAGAAATACATTATTTACAACTTCACAAAATGAGAAACAAACACATAAGAGAGGGGCCATAACTAACTATACCAATAACTTAGAAGGTCAAACAGATGATCAGCAAATTATCCTGCTGCCTACAGCTATAATGTACAGTATTATAAATGTAATAACAGTGATGAACTTTTTATCTTCCTAAATGTTTTCGATTCTGGGTCTGGGTTTTGTTTTTTCTCTGAAAGTGTTGTATGTTAGGTTTAAAAAGAAAACGTAATAAAAATCTCTTATCATGGGATTACAACAAATCAAATAAAAGTAGATGAAATATACAAATTATATCAGAGTACATTTTTTATTATGCCTGAAAGTATTTTGTTTTAGTTCATTGTAGTAAATTAATTATTTTTTTAAATCTTTTATTTTCGATATGCTCGCGCCCCTCTAGGGGGCGCGCCCCACAGTTTGAGAAACACTGCATTAATGATTTTTTTTTCGATTTTTTATTTTGACTCGTGGAAACCCTGGTTAGGGCTTGTGGAACCCCAAGGTTCCGTGGAACACAGTTTGAAGACCACTTTTATAAACAATGAAATTTATTGTTACTACCATTTTTTTCATGGCGAACTTCGAAAAATGCGTTGTACCATTATTGTAAAGAACAGTGTATTTCAAAAGAAAAAAGTTTGCTAAAAACTTGATTACAATTCGTCATCCTATTTAATTGATGGAAAGTCAAGCATTTATCATAAATATATACTCTTCATAACATAAAAAGTGATACACCAAAAAGAAATTCGAATAGAATGAAATACCTGTAATAATAGTAGTAATAATAATAATAATGAAGTGTGGACTCCCTTTGGACTTGATACAAGGTTATTATTACGTTGAGCAGAGATTTGCAGAGTTTGTGGATGTTCGTTTGTGGATTATATTGCGTGCTTGACTCACACGTTCCAATTAGTAAGCAAGATCGGCGCGATCTATGAAAGGTCGGAGATGCCTGTTAATCAGAACTCAAATATATCAAATATGTTCGATTAGGGAAAGATCTGGCGATAGTGCTGAACAAGGAAATGTTGGAGATGACCGAGGAAAGCAGTAGAAGGCGTACCGTATGTGGCCGGTTATTACCAGGTTGCAATGCAAGGTCAGAGATCTGTGAAAGGAAGGGCAACAGATGGAGCATATATGATTGGAATGCCAATCAAAGAGGGTTGGTTAGGAAATGAAATGGCACTCCTCATCATAATTTCTGGTTATCTGGTTGTGTGACGGCTGACAGACATATTGTACTATACCGCTGTCCTAGTTATCTCCAGACATGTCTGCGCTGGTTGTGGGGGCTTATTTCGAATCGGGACTTATCGCTGAAAACAATTGTATTCCCTTCCGAGAAATCCCAGATTGAATTCTGCAGTGACACTGCAAACGCTCCTAACAGTCTACAATGACCTCCAATATCTCAGAGCTACTAGTATGATTGGGGATATTTGCCAGAGCACTTCGCCATGTCGAGTTCTTTAGTCTCTATTCGTTATATTTAGATGGCTGTAGTAATTGCTCTTTAGCTATTTTCCCCTGAGTCACCTATCGATGATTATTGCAGCCATTGCAGTTCTGGTTACCCGTCTTATCATTGACAAAAGTGCTCAAAGGGCTGTGAGTACTGATCGGGCGATCTCTGTCATCGCGTTTTCTCGTAATCGAAAACATTTAGGATAATATCTATTTTTAAAAGTTCTGTGGAAAAATGGTTCTCTTAAACTCTAAGAAATCGAAAAAAAGTGCAAGTGAATGAAGATTTCAGCTAAATTGTTGAATATACAAAAAACTATTTCAAAAATCAAAATATTTCTTGTTCTGTGTGGGTAAGAAAATCTTTGCCATCTGTTTTAAATGCCTAAATCATCAAGTACTTATAGAACATTTCTTAGCTCTATGAGTTTTTCTAGAAAAGATCCTGATCGCTTTCTAGTTTTAAACTTTCTTAGAGCCAATAATTTTTCAGAAATTGTATGAAATCTTCAGGCACTAGAGGATTGGTAACTACAGCAAATATTTCTGTTACTCATCGTTTACAACTTTTATTCTGGGTCCTTTTTTGTTATTTTGTTCAAAAATTGAAAATCAATAATTCAATACAAATAAAGCAACCTTAATTGAATTAAGTAAAGATAAAAACAAAAGAAACTCTAGAACGGTAGGTTAGAAGAAAAATTTTATTTGAAAAAGGGTGGATGTGATTCTAAGAAATGGTTTAGAAAGCGGGTACAGTTGTTGACAAAAATGATTAGACAAGTAAGAACTTTCTTTCAAAAATACCATAACTGGATTAAGTAGAAACCAAATTTTTATTTTTATAAATTTGTCATGATCTTTCTTATGATTCTGTTTTGTGAATCTTTTTATGTGTGTGAGCTGATAATTTCATTTTTGAAACATTGAAATAAAATGCAACGATCGATTCTATTTTCTATATGCACAAGTTTACTTAGTCCTAGTGTTTACATATACACTCTCATTAGTACAATTCTCTTTTAAAGTATGATTTTTTTTCAGAGCTGAAAGTATTGAATTTGGTTTTTTCAGCATCACTTGAGAACACTATAATTTAGAACGTGTTTATTGCGAAATTTGAACTACAAAAATTGGTCTCTTGTTTTTCTCATGCACGAAACATATTAAGATGGAGAAACTCTTTGGATTACAAAAGATGACCACAAATAAAAGAAAACTGTCAACTTCTTTTTTTCTTGTTTTCCTTTCTTCATTCCATTGTTTATTTTATTTTTCATAAAGCTTCATGTTGGAAAAAAATTAAAAAAGCGCTTGCTTCACTATTTTAGAAAAATTTCTCAACGGATTCATTGCTTTTGCTACTGCAGTAAATGTTTAAATGTTTTTTTCAATTCTTTTTGAAGACAACGAACTATGTTTACTTAGCCTCAATTGCTTCTAAAGAAAATAAATGTCTAGTGTAAAAGGATTATAAGTAGCAACCATGTCGTTTAAAATAACAAACGAGAAAGGAATTCTTAGTCAGCACTTTTTATCGGAAGAAAACCATAGTAAACAATGCGGTGAACGATGGAATTTTTGAAGCCATTTTTTGATTGCTGACTGTATTTTTATAAATTTTCAAAACCATGGAATGCCTTTTGTACAGAAAATAAAAAATAAAATAATATAGAGTTAAATGAGTGCAAGCTATCAATGATACAGACAATGAATTTAAAAGTATTCAAATCTGCCTGAGAGAAAAACTGTGCATCTTCTAAAAAAGGTTTGACACATCTTATTGGTTTTGAAAATTTTTTTATGGTAATACTATCTGGTATACCCGTTCTTCTCAAGGGTGAATTGAAAAATAAAACCGTATATATTGAAGGATAAAAGAGTTTTTTGTGAGTTAATTTAAGTGAATTGCAAATTAAACAAAAGCACATCTCTCTAAATTTTCGCATATCTCTCACCAACAAAAAATCATACTTGTCAAATTTTAAGTATGTACGTCAAATAGCCTAAAAAGGGATTTTTTTAAAAAAATATATAATGTTCCCGTAACCTCCTTATGGGTCCACTTTTGAAAACACCCTTCTAAGCTGATCTCTGCTGAGCAAAAGTAACATGTTTTCCAAATTTTAAGGGGTTGTAGGCCTAATAATTCATAAAATAATCTTTTTTATTACAAAACATCCTCGTAAAAGCCTTGGGGATCGGTTTTTGAAAAACCCCTACATAGAAGATCTCTGCTCCATGAAAGGAATATGCCTGCTAAATTTCAAGCCTGTAGGTCTAATAGTTCAAAAATGACATATTTATCTATAAAGCCCCCTTTCAATACCTCTTGGGGTTCAATTTTCGCAAAACGAACTCTACATAACAAATATCTATTCCATGAAAGGAACATAGTGTGGGGCATTTGTAAAATAAAAATAAGAAATTATTAAACCAAGAAACTTTCAGAACAAACATGCAATTTTCCATTTACTGTATAAAGTTATATATCATTTGATTTATAATGTAAGAAAATGATATCTGTGTGTGTGTGTGATAAGTCGCATAAAATGAAAAAAATTAAAGTAAATTGTGGTATGTTAATATACATATATATATACACTCTGTCGCAAAAAAATATATGCACCCAGAAGAAATTGAGCTACATTCACGAAATTTGGTATGCATGTAGTGTATATGAAAATAAACAAATGATTAAAAATTCAGAACAAAATATCATTTTATTAAGCGATTACAGCTTGCAAAAGGTTAAAAATCAGTAAGTAGTAAAGCCACCTCTGGCAGCTATACAAGCCGAAATTCGGCGTGGCATCGATTCAATTAGATCACTTATGACCCCCTGTGGAAGATCCTGCCATAGTCTTTGCATCTGCGCAGTTAATTCTCCTGTATCTCGGGACGGCTGCAGTTGCCTTCCCAGCGCGTCCAGACATGCTCTATTGGCGAAAGATCTGGTGACCTGGCAGGCCATGGTAGGACGTCATATCCTTGAAGACATTGTTGGGAGAGTCGCGCAGTATGTGGACGAGCATTATCCTGTTGATAAATGGCACCTGGGCGACTTGATAGCATGGGTAGCACAATCGGCGTTAAAATATCGTCCACGTATCTGCGAGCTGTCAAAGTGCCTTGAAGGACCACTAAAGATGATCGTGTGTCCCAAGAAATTGCTCCCCACACTGTCACACCTTGTGAAATTGCTGTATGCCGCTCGACAATAAATGCCGGATCGGACCGCTGGCCGGTGCGCCTCCAGACACGTGTGCGGTGGTCATCAGCACTGAGACTGAATCGGGATTCATCACTGAAGATGACACGTCTCCAGTCTGTCACACTCCAAGTTGCCCGAGGTCGGCAAAAATCCAGTCGACACTGCCTATGATGTGGGGTCAGTGGTAAGCGTCTTAGCGGACGTCGGCTCCTCAAGCCAACTTCGGTCAGTCGTCTCCTTATGGTTTCTCTTGATGGCACTGGATGTCTGGAAGGAGGTAAGTGGCGTTGAATCGATGCTAGCGACGTTGTTGGTGCCGAAGTGGCCACTCTTCTGATTGCACGATCCTCGCGATCATTTGTGTTCCTGGGACGTCCTGACCCTCCGCGACGGTACACTCTACCTTCTGTGATCCACTGTTGCCAACACCGAGCAACTACCATATCGCTCCGACCGAGGTGGCGGCCGATACGTCTATTCGACCAACCTGCTTCTCTGAGGCCTATTATACGGCCCCTATCAAAGTCCGTCAGCTGCTCGTACTGCCGCCGGTTACGTCTTAGAGGCATCCTAAGTCTCAATATCGTCTATCAAAGTCATCAGATTCGTTTGGATAGCCGTACGGCGCTCGTACTCATGCTTTTAAACTCTCCCAGTTGCGCAACTAATATGCGCATAGCACACTTAGCCTTGTCGCATTGGCTTCGAAATTTTAATCATTTGCATATCTCTTACCAGACTACATTCTTGCCGAGTTTCGTGATTGTAGCTTGATTTCTTCTGGGTGCATATATTTTTTTGCGACAGAGTGTATATATATATATATGTTGCAAAAAAAATAGAATATAATAATGCTACCAACATAAATTTTTATCTGAAAAAAAGTTTCGAATAGGAATTTTTTAAGGGGTTTCAGGGGTGTTAACTTTCTCTTGAGGGTTGCAAATATAAACAATATTCAAATACATATAACTCTTTGAAATTAAAACTAAATAAATCGAATCTTTTACACATTATTTATAAATAAATGGGGCTTCAGAAAAGTATAAAATGCTTAAAATATAATTATAATTTAAAAAATTATAAACATTTGAAAATAAGAAACATTTCTATAAGAAATATTAATTTAGTTTTACGTTGGGCATGCTATTTTCTAAAACTGTAGCTTTAATGAATAGCAATAAAATGATTTATAAAGTTAAATGTATCCTTATTACACTGTAGTAATTTATATTAGTAGAATAATAAATTATATTTTTTTAAAAATAAAAAAATTAAATTTTCAAATTTTTTTTAAAAAATTTCAATATGTTTCGAATATTTTGAAATACAAAAGATATATTATTCTTAAATGATGTAGGGTTTAAAGAGTATGATACATTTTATAATTCTACAAAGTTTTATACACATAAGAGGGTACTAATTTAGGAAACATCGTGCGGCAACGCAAAAATTATTTAATATTTATTACATATTTTCATATGCTTACAATTTTTAAAATTATGATTATATTTCAAACATTTTGTACTTTTTTGAAGCCATAATCCTTTGTAAATGATATGTAAAAGATTCAAATTATTTAATTTAAATTTAAAAGAATTATGCCTGTTTAAAAATGGTTTATACTTTCCCCCTCGAGAAAAAGTTAACACCCCTGAGACCTCTTAAATATTAGAAGAAAAAAAGGCTTTATATATATGTATAAATCAAATTAGATATTGATTCTTACACGGGATAGGTTTGTTTTGATAGTATACATAAAAAATAAGTGTTTTTAAAATTAATATTCAACGCGATTAATTCTTTATTGTTTAGTTTCAAACAGGTAACATTTATTTCAGGTTTCAGGCATTTGAATGTGCAAGCATTTCTAATTTTATGCGGTCTGAAAAAGTATTCTTCAACTGGAGATAATTACTCTTAAGAAAGTAAATGAATATCCGTCTTTGAGGAAGAAGACGACGACGAAGAAAATCTCAGTTTATACTGAATTAAGCGATCTCAAATCAATGGCCAATTGCTCTTTTTTTTATTGATCTGCACCACTTCCTTCACGTAGCGAAGCAGCGAGCGTTTCGAAATGCATCCTCCAGACAGCAACCGACGGAACAATTTTTCCGAGGTTCTCATTTTTATGACATTAACATCATGTAACAAGGGACCTTTCACTTATTCTGGGATTATATGGGTCAAACAATTATGAAACAGACGAGAGCGAATGCATGAGCATGTCTTCACGAGCCACCCAAGCGTGAACTCGTAATTATCTTGTTACTCAAGGAATGGCTGGGCGAAAGTCTTTGAGATACTTTTCTAGAGGTGTCATTTGGACTGCATTCCGTTGATGAGGAATTATCGTTTCTTAACTGGGAATGAATTAAATCCCACAAGGGATTTCGCTGCAGAAAATTTTCCCCTTTGTTCAGTAACAACACGCAGCGTCATTTGAGGACGGAAATATCGGTCATAAATTCAAGGCATTGCACGATTTTTGCCGAAGTCTGCAGTCGTTAGAGCATGTGATTTTATTTATAGTAAATCAAGCTTTTTTTTTAGTGCTCAGTTTATTGAACAATTTGTTTTCAGAGGTCTCAATTGGAAAATAGCACAGAAACCGAGAAATAAAACCACACAAAAAAACTTCCGTTTAAAGTGAGGCAGCTATTTACTTCTAATAAGTGTGACGAGAATGCTTAGACTGGCCGAATGGATAGTTTTCTTATTAACAATTACTCATGGAGCGTTTAAAGTAATTATTTTGTTATTCAAGAGCATCATTAATGTTGTTCTCTTGTTCCCAGAATATTCACAATTGGCATGTGAACGTAATTAATCAAATCACTCTCTCATGAGAGATTTTTTTAAAAAAAATATTATTTTCTGATGACTAATTTGCAATGCAATTAAGAAAGTATCCCGTAGGCCACGAAAGTATTAAATCTCTAAAAATTAAGCAATGCTATATACTGAAATCCTGATAAGAAAAATTCTTTAATTTCTAAATCTCTTTTGGATGATACCGACATACCAAAGCTATTTAAGGGACCGAAAATGGTGTCATTCCAGCACGTGACGCTGGAATCTTTCCTTTATTATGCAGCCATTTATTTAAAGTATCGCCATTTCTCAATCTGTGATTTTAACTGATTTGCTTATTAAAATGTTGGGTGGGATATATATATATATATGGACTTTTAAGGTTTTCTATTATAATGCTTCCTCAAGCAAGTTTGTATTTTTCAAATTTCGTTATTGTGCAGAGCATTATTTTGGTGATATACAGAGTGGTCCTGAATTCTTGGTACAAAATTTAAGGCTAGATACAGGACATTGTAACAATTATTTATTGTATAGGAATGTATGGGTGCAAGTGACACGGTGAGGCCCAAACAGGGAAAATAAAAGTAAAGAGAAAAGGAAAGGAATTATTGGTTGGTTGCGTTGCCGGTAGGGGGCAGTAAATGTCTAGCCGCCGTTGAACATGATGCATCTCAGCAGGGGAAAGTGCCATTCGTAATTGTTTTGACTTCTACGACGGAAACTACGTTTGACGAAAAAGCAGACATGCATTACATGTACGGCCGTGCAAATGCGAATCTGTGAATGTACCACGCACAGTTTCTTGATCGACGAATGTCGGATCACATATTTTTTCTGCACTTACATTTTCAATTTCGTGAAACAAGTGTGGTGGATCAGTCCCTTGGCCACCCTTGCTCGATTATCCGAAGCTACTGCACATGTGCATGAAATACCTAGCATCTTTGAACGCGCACGCCAGTCGCTCATCCGACGCTGTCAAGCATGTGTCGTTAGTGTGGACGCAATTTTGAACAGTTATTGTAAACATTACACTTGTCAACGACGCTTTCAATAAACACTTTGTATTTCTTTTTGCCTCTTATTTTTTTGTGTTTGCGCCTCACCACGTCACTTGCGCCCATATATTTTTATACAATAATGATTGTTACAATGTCCTGTTCCTACCCTTAAAGTCTGTACCATGAATTCGGGACTACCAAGCATGCTTCTCTAGTTGCGCTAAGAGAAAGAGAGAGGCACTGTGTGGTTATATATAAGTAAAGTTTCTCTCAGTATTATATATGTATTTTTACAAAAAATAATAATTGAGAGTACTGTAATTTCCACCAATTTTTTAAAAAAAATATAGTTCTAATCTTTGTATAAGGCATGTGTGCTACACACAAATAACCAATATATATATACTACAATCGAAAGTACCAATATAACTTTGAATCTGAAAGCTTATGCGTCCTGAATATTATTTATATATTCTGTAGTAAAGAGAGAGAGAGGAAAAATTGGGTATTTATGTATCGTAATAAAATATTAAAAAAGTGCAAATTGCAATGATGAAAAAGCAAGGATTTTCCCAAATTCCTGAAATATCCATGATTTATTTGCATTGTTTGTATTGTGAAAGCTTGACCAAAAAAAAAAAAAAAAAAAGGAAAGTGAAGGCTTACATAAAACTTTAAAAATACCCTTTTATTGAATATTTTCATCATCTACACGCATTAATAAATTTAATAATTACGTAGAGAGTAACAATGGCCAGATAATGTTAAATATACATTTAGTTGGATTAGTATTTGAAACTATGAGTACAAAGAAATAAAGAAATATATTGGCTGCTAGTATTAGGGAAAGAAAAATACTTTTTTTATTCTTTTGAATAATTACATTTTTTTGCTATTACTTATCAATTAAATCAACTTTTGGCATTATTTCTAAGGAAGGAATATAATTTATTCTTCTGCTCTTCGTTGAACACTTCCTTTTATTTGAACGTAAAAGATAACAAAAGGTCTTTTGATGTGACTAACAGCTTTCTTCATTTTGAATCATTTACTGTCGCTGCTTTCCAATAGGGGTGTAATCAATTACATGTGACAAGAATATAATCAGTTTTATCTGAACAAACTACCCATTATAATGTTTTTAAGATGGTAACAATATGTATGCTGCATAATCCATAAAAATTAAATTGTCATAATGCGGTTACATCAACAATTTCTGAAAAGGACCAAAAATAATATCCGGAGTAAAACATAAAGAAGCAATAAATGACGTTTTAATGTTGTTGTTGCTAATGTCACCTGGTTATCAGAGCCAGATCGAGGCCCAATGAATTCATCGTAGCAGGGGGCTAGTTATTTTCGCCTTCTGTTAGCCGTAGTTTTGAGCGTCATACAGAAGACAGTACAATTTGGCTCGGTTCCACTTCAAGTTTTAGGGATATACCCTGTAGATGGCCAAGGGGCCTCTGACCTCTCTTCTCCTTCTCTTACTATACAAGAGGACTTGCAACTCGATGAATGTTTAGAGTGCTTCTATGCGGAACACAGGCACAATACATTTACAAGCATCCATGACTTTCCCAGGATTCGAATCCAGGTCTTGCGGTACAAATGTCAGCGTCACTACACACTATACTGGATGGACATTTTAATATTTGCTAGCAGCAAGTGAGTATAAAAAGTTTGTTCTTGTTAGCAATAGAATCTTCCACTAAATAAAAATTCATTAAGTGTTTAATAAATTTAATCAATTACAGTACTAAAACACGAAATATACACTACTAGATAATCAAAATGCAGCATCAAGATGATAGCTAAATTTATAAGATATATAAAGGCGAAAGGATTGAAAGTATAGCCTTTTGTGAGGGGAGAAAATAATGAAGTCAGAATTAAGTGTTAATAATGACCACAACCATACACTTTCGCTCTAAGTGAAAGAGATGTCTTGTTGAGGTATGCCATCCAAAACATTGCCAAAGTTGATGTACGAGCGAGTCAAGTGTGTAGGATAAGTCACCGAGGAGACGAATTTGAAAGGAGACAGATTGGGAGAATAGATAGGTCTATGAAACAATACAATCTGATGGATGAGAAACGACTACATCGTATACTAAATGGTTACGCAATGCTCTCTTGCAATGTGGTCTTAGGTAAGCTCTGAAGGTAAGGGCGGACAAAAATTTCCAAAACCTTAGAGGTATGACTAACTAATCATTCTACTGGCAATACATGCTTGCAGGGGAACAGAAGAGAAATGCAATATTATCTTTAGCCACGGATTCTCAAACTGGAAGGGGCTGGGAAGGCTTGATAAGCCTATGTGGGGGTGAGAGCATATCAAAGATTCAAAGTAAAAATAACTTAAAAAATTATTAATTTACTGAAAGGAAACAAAACAAATATATTCTGACATAATAAAAAAATAAAAAACAAATTTATACTCATATGTTGTTGTTGCTCATGCCACCTGTCTGACATAGTCAGATCGAGAGGCCCACGAAATTCATCGTGGCAATGAGTTAGATGTACGCCTGTCGTTGGCCTTAGCCTTTAGCACCATACATGTGACAGTACGATTTAGCTCGGTGAAATTCCCGAAGGGAGGATAGAACATTACGATAGACGGCGCGCGCTCCACCATTTATCTCCACCTCCACAATTTAGGCATGGAACTGAAACGGAGGGAAATTTTCTCCAGTTCCCTGCACTCGTGATTCATCCCACAAGACTTTCGGATCCACTGATTTAACGAGCACGTACTCCGTGTGTACTCGGAGGGTATTTGGCGGTACGGGCATCGAACCCAGATCTTCCGGTCTGGAATCCGGTGCACTAACTTCTATGCTACCCACGACCCTTTATACTGATATAAAATACTTATAAATATATCATTACAGCACAATGCTTTAATTAAACAGACAATTAAACTTTTATTCAATCAATCATTGACAGAATTAGAATTTTAAATCCCCCCCCAAAAAAAACCTATCATGAATAACTTTTACCATTTCAAGAAGGTTAGTTTTTCTTAAGCTAAAGAATAAAACATTAATATCAGTAATCAAAACATTTCAAATACTAAAGATATATCCTCTAAACGTTAAAAAAGCAATATTAGATATTGACTAAAATAAAAAAGGAATTAAAAGAGAATTTTTTTCTTCGGACATAAATCTGTGCATTCAGCAACCAAGTTTATCTGCGTTTTTTAAAAATACTTTCAACTACCCACTTACCTATGATTAATCGCTACTCGGTTAGTAAGTTATCTCATTTTATCGTCACAAACTACAGAAAAAAATTAATTTATTGTTGCTGGAAAAATAATGTTTTTTTATATACTAGGCATTATTTTAAATTAATAAAATAATATTATATCTCTTTTTCAAAATACATATATTGATTAGATTTTTAATTCATTATAAAAAGGGTAAAATTCTTTGAAATTATATTCGCGAATTATGTGTTAAGTCTTGTACCAATTTTTCACCATTTATTGCCGAAAATGAAACAAAAAGGGAGGAAAAAGAATTGCAAAGGATACAAATAAAAATTGTTGAGGTAAGGAATGTCTGCTTGAAATGTAGGGTTTTTATTCAAAATACCTTAGATAATGTGAAACTCCAATTAATTTTTTAAAATTTACTTTTGGAATTACAAAAAGACTTCGACGACGGAATTAATGAATAGCACAAGCCTGAATTTGTACCTTTCTTAATATACACAAAAAGAAATCCCATTAAAAATTTTTAAAGGACTTTAGATGACAAAATTTTTAAAAACAGAGCAGTCTTTTCTTAACAGAGCAGTTTTTGTCTTAGATTTTAAAAAGGGCTTAATTTCAAGATGTTTGTCACATTTTTAAGAAAATTAGATGACAAGAACAAAATTTTCTCTTTATTTCACTTGGATTTCATTTAGAGCTTCATTACATTCAACTTTACAGTTCTAAATTCAATTCTTTGAGAAATAATATATCTTTAACACATATGAACAACAAAATTAAAGCATTTATAAACATTTAGAATTTATATTCCAAATTCATGTCAAAATTACGTGCCAAATTCATCTTTAAAAGCGAAATTTATTTAATAAAGATATTTATATCACTATTTCAGAAGAAATTAATTTGCAAAAGATCAAAAATAAATTAGTGTGATAATCATTTAAGGAAATCATAAGTGTATCTTTTTTCTATACAGGGTGTCAAATTTGACCAAAAAATTCAGAAGGGTGATAGTAGGCAGCATGGAGATGACAAATCACTATACAGCATAAGGTCTCAAACAACGTTTAGTTGGTGAAAATCGCTATAATACAAGCTGTAGGGAGGTCGATGGGCTAGACGAGGGGCATGGCCAAATGAATGCAGGGATTTGGAGCTCCGTGCTAGGGTTGAGAAAACCTTCCCGTATGCAAGTTTTCCACTTCTCTCGGAGTTGCTACAGGGAGTACCGACCATTGCGACCCAGAACGTGGGATTCCTACATGAGGGTGCACCAGCACATTTTTCGATTGCGGTGTATAACCACCGCCATGCTATATATCTCGGAAGGTGGATTAGACGTGGCCGACCTGTTGCTTGGCCTCCACGCTCCCTGACTTCAATCCCTTGGATTTCTTCTGGGGCACCTGAAATCGCTTGTGTATCAGAGTAGTAGATACAGTGGAAGATCTCCCGTTACGTAGCGTCGTTGCTTCAGATCACACTGGATTTGATTGAACGCGTTCGAAAATCCGTCCATCGGTTGATTATGTTTCGACCTCAGAACTTCGAACAATTCTTTTGACAATCATTTGTCGTTGTATTTTTGACGTTCAGCTGTGATACATTGCTCGTATTGTAAACATGCTTTACGTTTAATAAACATATTTCATACCTCTGATTGCACTTTTTCATTCCACTCGACATCCCACTCTTCATAACTGTTTTTGCTAATTATTTTGACTAAACGTGGTTTGTAAACGCATGTTCTATAGTGATTTGTCGTCCCTATGCTGCCTACTATCCCCCTTTGAAATTATCAGTCGAGTTCGGCAACACCCTGTGTATCAAATAAATGGAGCCCAAATAAAGTGCATTAAAACATCAAAATAATCTGATTTTTAAAAATATGAATGAGCAGTTCTATATAAGGTTTAAATTATTTCTACATTTGGCTTTCTTGATGATTTTACAACTTGGGGGAAAGGGAATAATTTTTTATTATTCGGGAAAAAACAATTTTTTTAAAATTTGGCTTAGTTGTAAAAGTACAGCAGTATTTACAACATAATGTAAATAAGGGGTCGGCAATCTATGCCCCGCGTGCCACATTTGGCACGTGGTAAAATTCTTAGTAGCACGCTACTATACTACGCTATATATTTGTCAATTTTTGAGTTTATGGATGTTGATAAATTTGTAATAGACCTTATTTGATAAACTTCAAAAGTATAACCATATAGGGAAATACGAAAATATCTGAAAGAAATCTCTTAAGATAAATTTATAGCTATTTTGAAAATTATTAAATACCATTGCTTGAGAGATTTAATTGTTTGAAGGGATAAAACTGCATATGCTCTGCTTTCTGCTTTTGGTTCTACATATCTATGTGAACCAATCTTTTCTCATATGAAGTATATTTTGTGTGTGTGAGTCCGCAAAGAAATTGTTTAACAACTGATTGCTCAGAATCGTGTCAAATTGAAAATCACACATTATACCCTTGGTTTTATGGTATGAAAAAAAAGAATGATACACAAGCTTTAGGTCAGCATTAAAATTTTTATTTATCTTTTTATTTAAGGGAATTACTTTTATTTTACATTGTATGTTTCTTATTTTAATATTTATGTTTAAAAATACATAATATATGTACAATTTCATTTTTTTACTTTTGTTGAAAGAATAGTTCTATTTTATGCTGTTGATTTTTATGTTAAGAAATATCTTTAAGTGATACACACAAAATTAATGCATAGTAAAATTGTAAATATTTAAATTATTGACATCTATTCTCCAATTCGACTTGCATTATCATGGGAATCAAGTTGTTTAAAAAAATGTCCTTTGTGTGGCACGCAGGATCCTATAGGTAGATTATTTGGCACACCACAGCTAAAATGTTGCCGACAACTGGTGTGAAACATTGAATAATGATTTTATAAGGTTGTGTAGTTTAACTTTAAAATATAGATTTTGCCATAACACTTTGAGTTTTTATTTACTTATTTTTGTTAATGTTAAGTTTAGCAAATGAGAAGGAGAGAAATGAAAAACGTTAGATAATTATTCAAAATATGCTTTCATAAAAATTTTATTTGCAAAAAGTTCATTGTGTTCGAATAAAAGTGAATGAGTTTTAAAATTTTTAAAACTATAAATGTTATTTTCAAAAAGAAAATAAAATTCTTATCTGAATAATTCAATTAAAAAGTAAGTTTGGTAAAATATAGAATATATATATATATAGGGAGTACATATCCTGTATATATTTTTCTCGCTTGTTTGAATTTAGAAATCTGATTTTTAAAATGATGAAGGTTGTTGCTAGTGGTCTATTTGTAAAATTAATGTAGAACAAAACAAAATAACGATACATTTCCATATATATGTAATTTAAAATAAAAACACCAAGTAGACAAACTTGAATAAACTTGATTTTCTTTTAATTCTACTTGCACTGATTGACAAAAGTAGAAACAATTTCTATTATTTGTTATATATGGTGGAATCATTTACAGTATAAAAGTTTGGAATTCAATAACAGTTGCTAGTTTTATTTCCAAAAAAATGCGTTATTATTTCTCTGATCACAAAATCATAACCAAGCAATATGCATATCATATATTTAAGAAGTAAAAACGAGAACCCTCGACATCAATAGATTTTCCACCTTCTAAATTTGTAATGCCTTCTGTATTTAAATGCATTATAAAACAGTAATTATATGAACGATAAGTTAATTTTATTTTTTAAAGAATTTGAATCGCATTCTTAATTTATTTAGGTAAGTTTTCAGTGAAAGCATATCTAGAATTTTCTGAAATAAAATTTTTCAACAATTTAACAGTGTGGCGTTTAAAATCCAGATTTTTCAGCTTTGCTTTTTGTTATATTTACTTTTTTTGAATGAAAACAGTGAAATTTTCTTATATTTTAGAAAACAAATATAGAAAATGCATGTATATGTAAGTGAAATAATGTTTTAAAAATAAGTGATTTTTTATTTTTAACTTTTGATTATATTCTTTTTTAAAGTTTCAAAGCAAGTATATATTCTGTGAAGGGTACAGAATAATAAATATCAATCGAAAAATTCGTTTTATGGAGTAACAAATAGAGTACTTACAATTTTTATATTTATTCAAAATATATTTTTTAATTTTTAGATTCATTATATGAGCATCTTTAATTATAATTTTCCAAAGTTTTTTGATTATTTTTAAAATTTGATCTTTTTAAAATTTTTAATCTCTTGCTTTTTAAACATCTATTAATATTATTTGTTATTAAAATAATATGCAAGAAATTAAGGTAGAAGGTTTTCTTAAAATTCTATTAACATTGCATATTTTAATTTCTTGATTTGTTCAAAATTTAGGTATCGAAGCAAAGTAAATCTAAAATATTCAATTCTTTTGAAAATTAAAAAATAATTTTCAAAATGAAAATTAATTAAATCTCAGGAGTTGTAGACTTGTCTACGAACTTCTTTCTTTTTTTAAAGCAGAATTTTTAAAATTTTATGATGTAAATTACTAAAAAAATAATGTCTCTAGTAAGCTTCATATTTCTTGACGGATGAAAAATAAATAAATAAATTTTAAGTTCTCCTTTCAGAAATCTTTTGAGGCTATTTGTCTGAGAAAGTACTTATTAAAATTAGAGTTCTGATCGAAATTGATTGAAATTTTACATTTGAAGAAACACGCGCGCAAAGAAAAAAAGGAACATTTATTTTTCAAAAACTTTTATGAAAGATTTTCTTTACACATAATTTTATAAACAAAAATAAGTTTTAAATTTTCTCAACTTACGTAAATTTGCTGATGCGTAAGTTCCTATTTCTGCCAATTATCATCCTTTGTGGATAAGAAAAAGGATTTTTGTAGAAAGGCTGAAAATTTTTTTTTCACATTTTCGAAGTTTAAGTTGCAATTTAACTTACAGCATTGACTATTGAAAATATTTAAATGATTTTTCAAATGCTTTAACAATATTTATTTCCAACAACATCTAAAGAATTAGAAAAACATTTTTAATATATATATATATATATATATATATATATATATATATATATATAAACCTTATCTTTCAAGATGCAATGAAAAGAATGTTAAGCTACTAGCTCGGGTTAATTTTACTAATAAGTCTTTATATCTGGTAATAATTTATCTATTAATTACTTAAAAATAGTCATTAATAAATTAATGACTATTTTTTAAGTAAATCAAGAAAACAAACTGGAAATGTTTGAATGATAATAAACACATAATCTTTGATTTCAAACTAAGTAATTCCTTAAAAATAACCCCTGGAATATTTTGTGCGCTTAAGCAAACGATATAAACTCAACAAATTTCGAATAATTATAGCACAAGGAATGGAAAAAAAGCATTGCAATACACATATTTATTTAAAACGATCAAAAAGTTCTGAATTATTTTTCCAGAGAAATCAGCAAAAAGCGACATCCTGTTAATGCTTTGCATCGTATAAACTTATTAATTTTTAATATTTTAAAATTATTAGTTTATGTTTTTAATAAATCTTTCGAAATAAATTTATATTCTACACAGAATGAAGAATAGTATACTTATAATCATTTACACATTATAATTTTACGAAAAAGAGTAAAATGAACAGTTTTTGTACAAAATTACATCGTAAGGGTAAAACACAATTTGATAATATAAATGCAGGAATAATATGAATTATTCTGTAATACGTCTACATAAATATATATTCAAATGACTTGTGTTAGTAAAAAAAAAATATGAATGAAAGTAACATTCGAGGAAGAAAAAAATTCAAATATTCGAAAATAAATTTTACAATTTTATAACATGCTGAACTATCTTAAAATTCAAATAAAAGCAATATGTAAAAGGAAATATAATGTCAACTGTAAAAATTAAAATTTTCGTAAAGATTCAAATATAGATAAAAGAACGTGTCTGTTTAAAATATTTTGATTCCTGCCATTTTATACCTGATAATAATTTAAATATACCTTTATAATTAAAATATTACTGTTAAATAAATCGTATAGAGAGTTATCAGTTAAAATATAAAAGTTAAAAATTACTTATTACTTAATGCATTTTACTGAAGAACTTTCCACTATGACTTTGATTCTGAATCATTCTATTTTAAGAATACTCATTTAAAACTCCAAGATATTTAAAAGCAGTAATTGAAAACTCTTATTAATAACATAATATTAATTCCTATACAAAAGATTCCCCAACAAAAATTGAATATAAAAATCTATTTGCGTTACAATTAAGTAGAGTCATAATTAATTCCAATTAATCATCGAAAGAAATAATTTTGAAACAGAGAGTTTGCGTAATTTGATGACAAAATTAGGTGATCTGATTTGAGACTTCATTTTACTGAAGATTGTCATTTGGAATAATGGAAAAAACTGCTTCACTTCAAACTTCATTGTAATTCTAAATCTTGATCAGGAGGAGTGTACAAAAGACGGTACGTTTTGAAGTGTAATCTATTCTCTTTATGGAGATTTAAAGCGACGAATTCTCAGTCAGTTATCCAACGTTAACTGTAGTAAGGTATTAATTAAAACAAAATGAGGAATGAACTAAAATCTTGTTATTTAACTAAGTGAAATGTGCAAGTAGCGCGCGCACACACACTGAGCGAAATGCTTATTTTATTGCTCGTGCTTTTAATTCCTATTACTTGACTAGATCTGCCCACACACGCGTAGACATTTATGTATTCGAAAACCAAGACATTTATCACTCTTTTGAAGCAGTGTTTATACTCTCCGTTCAAATCTGTCAATGAAATTTGACAAAATATGCAAATTCTCTTAATTTTGTACGCCAGTATATATATATATATATATATATATATATATATATATATATATATATTAATGTTTACATATATATATATATATATTAATGTTTACATATATATATATATATATATATATATATATTAATGTTTATATATATATATATATATATATATATTAATGTTTATATATATATATATATATATATATATATTAATGTTTATATATATATATATTAATGTTTATATATATACATATATATATATGTTTATATATATATATATATGTTTATATATATATGTTTATATAAATATATATATATATATTTATATATATATATATATATATATATATATATATATATATATATATATATATATATATATATATATGTTGTTTTAGAAACTGATATTCATCCTACTCGGAGAACAGACTTGCAGAATAGTCAGTGCCAGTTTATCATTTGGGTGCTTGGGGCAGAGGTTCAGGGACTCAGATAATTTGGACTAAACCAGATTTTTTGGATATAAATTTTGATCCTCCAGGGCCAAAGGGACCTGTGGATCTTCTACTCTCAGGGCCGGAAATCAGAATTAAATCGGCAGTGAGAATAGGTTAAAAAAGAACAGTTCACGCATGTCTCTTACCAACAGGGCAAGAGCCATGGTTAAAAAGAAAGTCATGGAAAACTGACCCTAAAAAAGAAAGCACAGCTACATTATAACACATATAATTGAACCCATCATCAACTAACTACATCTTTATAGTCGCCTGTAAGTCGGGGTAGCCTGTTGAGGAGAAAAAAGTTTTGAGTACATAATTAAAAGTAGTTAAGTGTTACATCTTAGTCCTCAGTACTCGTGAACCAATTTAAAATCTTGAGACCCAAATCCCAGACATATCTTGTAGCATGGTCAATTATCATATGAAGATATTTTATAGTGAAATTTTTGCTGTTAAACTCATCAACTATGTCCAACGATAAACATTCGAAGGGCTAAATAGACGGGGTGACTACTTGCAACAATTCAGCTCTTTTAGTCATGTAGCTAGTACCACGACGTTAATATTCATTTACTCATTTACCCATCTCTTTTAGTATACTTTTTCTTATTTATCTGAGCTATATCTCGTTTTACATACCGTAAAATACGGTGTATAATGACCACTTTTAACACAAAATATGAGATCGAAATTTATGGGTGCGATTTATACGCCGTGTATATAAGTGAGAGCTTTAAATGTATAAAAAAAAGATGGACGTAAAAAAATTAAGCTTCATCTATCAATATACTGTTTATTTAAAAGAAATGTCCCTCCTTATAAAAATAGTAGAAGTTTTATAGAAGTATACTATTCTTTACCATATCTTGCAATAAAACCTCAAATAAATGACTTCAAAATATAAGGGCATTACATATGTACATTTCAGATACCTTCGTAAAAAAGGGGTGAGCGTTATACGGCAAATATACCTAGAAGTTAAGAAATGCAGCTCTAAAGTATAGGTGTGCGTTATACGCCGGATTTCGAGGTAATTGGGTAATACCTGGCCAATAGCACACGGGTGAAATTAAACTAATATTTTTTTGCATTCCAGGATTCTGAATTTACAATATATAATTTTTATTAATTTTAACCTTCGGGAATTAGGTGCATCAATTTTGTATTAACTTTTCTTTTTAAAACAACAACATCATTTTCTTTTATATAATTATTGTTATTAACATTCTCTTCCATTTGATACTTAGTAATTTCATCAATATCTAATAAAGTGAACTACATGTTCGATGCAGTGAGAAACAGGATGTCTTATAAGCATATCAGCTTCAACATTATTGACCTCTTTTGGTGATTAATTTCCTAGTCAAACATATTTCATTTTAAAGACCTTCGAAATAACCAGCCTCTTAAATGCTTACTATTTTTAAGCCAAACAATAAATGCATGATTAATAAAAATTACAAATTTTTGCCCCATGTTCACTTTTTATATGAAAATATTCTGAAATGTCCTCATTTGGTTTTGGTTTTGATTTTGTTTCTGAAAAATACCCTATAGCAGTGCTTCTCAAACTTTCAATACTTGCGACCCAATTTTCAATCATAATTTTCATCGCACCCCTTCCATACAATAACACTTTATTGATATCAAATTTAACGTCTAAAAGCTACATGCTAAAGCTACAATATGACTTTAATTATAAACCGTACACATTATCAAGATAAGCATTAAATTGTTTGTATAATTTTGTATATGTCAAGCCCATGGGAGTGAGTCACTAGTAATTACAGATTATGCAGTACAGATGCATTTATAAATATTTATATTATATCAATATAAAAGTGTATTTTACTTTTTAATTATGTCAGAATGCATTTTGTTTTGCTTCCTTTCAGTAAATTTATAATTTTTTAAATCTTTCATTTTTGACTTTTTCATATGCTCGCGTCCTCCCTTGAAATGTTATCACACCCCCAAGGGGGCACGCCCCACAGTTTGAGAAACGCTGCCCTATAGTAGTAATGGGTTCTTTCAAAAAGTCCACATTCAATGAACTTTTTGACATATCATAATTAATGAACTCTAAACCTTGATTAATTAGGTATATAATATTGCTTTTCGTTTTTAAAAATTACAAAAACTATGACATTTCTATTCATAAAAAGTCAAATTTAAATCAAATTTGATCAGAATAAATCACAAGTTTGTGTCCTTCTCTGCATCGGAATCAAATGTAATACTTTGTGGTAATATAATTGCATGATTTTCACAATCTGTTAGGTAACCACCCTCAAAAGGCGATTTGACAATACACTCATTTTTAAACATTTTAACTTTACTATTTCAAAAGCTAATAATGTAAAAATATAAAAATTATGAAATAACTGTAAAATCCCAAAATATTTCAAATCTAGTAAATAAACATTGAAACATCGATTTAGTAAATAAACATACTAAAATAATTTCAAAATTCAATTATTTCAAATTCGAACAAGTTATAAAAAAAAATTTTACTGCAACTTTTAGAGAATACCATATAATAAATAAATCTTTATCATCAACCTTTTATTTTTTAACAAACGTTTAAGGTAATCTTGAAAAATAAAATTGAAATGATTATGAAATTACCAGCATAATTTGCAGTCTTACAATTAAAAGCACAATTACCAAAATTTCAAAAGAAGTGTTTCTCAAAATTAAACACACATGATGAGTAGAGAAACTTTTTCTTGTCTTTTTTTTCAAGGTCTTGTAAATTATAATCCCACAGACACACAAGAATGGAATCCCACTGTTAGATTTACCGATGATTTGGCTGATATTCAAAATTTTCACCTTTTATTATTGTTTCCGAACTTTTTATGTTCCTCAAGAGCTTTCACATTTCAATGTATAAATGACACTATTCACGTAATTCGATGAACAAGACAATGCAATTTCACTGGAACTTGTGCTTTTGGAAAACAGGATCATTGTCCTTCTTTATTTTCTTGTACAATTGATTTTTCATTTTAAAGACATTCTCAAGCACAGGAAGGCGCTAAAGAACTTGAAAACAGTATCTTGAAACTTTTTTTATTTATATGGCTGTTACGGCAAATCCCTCGATTCTCAGGAATATCTTGTTGTCTTTTTTAAATTAAACGATTTCACTAGAATTAAACATAGACATTTTTACACTCATTCATTGAAGAAACCATGTTTCTAATTTAGCTGCGTATTTTTATTTTTCATACATAAAATGACAAAAAGCAAGACAAACACACACGGACAAAGACAAGGGACAAAATCGTTCTTTTTTACATTCCGGAGATCTAAACTTTTATATTTTGCCCAGCTAGAAACTTTGAGAATCATATAATTTTCCGTTAGTTAATTCTGTTATTGGTCAGAATTAGAGGGTAATGAGGTTTTGTTTTATCTTTATTTTTTGTGACACACACACTACTAATTGACCATTAAAATGTAGATAATCACTATATTAGATATCGTACTATAATATCCTTGCTTTGGTTATCTTTGCATTGATGTTCTAGAGCTGCAAGAAGAATTTTTATTTCTATCTAAATTATATATATTGAATAGAGTTTCATTTCAAGAAAAAAAGAAAAAGTTTAATTATTTATTAACAACATTTTTTGAGCATTAAAAGACTTTAGATACATTTTTAGACGTAATTTGCTTCCCATTACAGAGATTAAGAAGCTATTTAAAGTATTTTAAAAGTTACAGTTAGTGTTGTAATTTGCTTCTTTATAGAATAATTTATATTATGCGCGAAAATATTAAGATTGTTCCATGAATTTCGAACTTTCTAGGAAGAGAAACCTTTTATGCTTATATGAGAAACCTCTTGATAGAAACCCTCATAATGTTAATTATAAATAAAACTTAAATTAGCTTCTGATCCTAAAACATATTTATTGGACGAGCAAATTAATTCTTCTCTAATCAGATTAACCTAATCATGTTTCGTTACACATAAATTCCTTTTAAAATTGAAATTTAAATTTTTGAGTTTTATTTTGAGAAATTTTAAATAAATATTTATTAACCCCCCTGGCTTTAAGGAATTTTGAAGCATTTCACAAAATATTGATTTTAAAAGAAAAGTTTCATCTTTTGTATGTATTTTTAAAAGCTGTAATTGCATTATTAATTTTCTAAAATTTCTTCTATGTTTCTGAACTTTACCATATTGAAGAAACTCGCAATAAATCTTATAAATTACATATGTATAGTACAGTATGAAACATCTTTAAATTTAACAGAATATTCCCATTATCGAATGATTCCATTCTTAGTATGTTTTTCTTAACTAAAATCGAAAGATGGCAGCACGATCTGTAAAAGTGGTATAAGTAAATTTTTGTTTGATTAAAAAATAATTTTTATAAAGATACTCTCTCTCTCTCTCTCCTCACGTACATTTAAAATATATTTTGTTATGTCTTACAAATTAGTCTCAGAATATGCTTAAGACATTTTAATAGTTGAAATTCAGTATATAACTTATGTAAAAAATAATAAACACACACACAGATGCAGACAGATAAAATCCATGCCCTTTTAGAATGTACAACACATCGTATCATATTTGTACATTTTTAAACTTTTATTATAAAAATTGAAAACATGAAATTATTTGATTAAATGTGTAACCATCAGAAGAAAAAATTCATTCTGTTTAAAAAATACAAATTAACCACATAATTTTTAATCGTTTCAAAGCATTAATGAAATCGAAAGCTAACTCTGTCTTCTTATTTTGATTGTATAAATTATAATAATATAAATTTAATTATAATAATGTAAGCAATTATAATAATATAAACTTATAATTAGAATAATTCTTATAATTTTACATTCTTTATGAATAAGATATTAAATTTACTTATTATATAAATTTTATTGACCTAAATCTTTTCATCGTTAACACCTGCCGAGTATATGCACAAAATAAATTGGAGTTGGCGGTAAAAGCCTTCATTTATAGCTTTAAAAACGTAATATATTAAAACGCTCATATACTGGCTGTTATTACTACTATAGAAGCATATTTATTTTTCTGTTGTTAAACTTTGCTAATATATAATTCATTCAAGTCATCACAGTGTATTACAAATCTTCTGGCAACACATTATTACTTTTTCTGTAAATTATATAATCAACAAATATTTTTTCACATATCTGAAGTGAATGAAAATAACCGATTTTTATAATGCCATTGTAATACGGATCAGTTGTTCCCGTTGTTCATAGACGGTTTGATAAGAATGTGTGTTTTTGGCACTTTTATAGATTATATCGTCTAAAAAAATTTAATTTTAATTATGAAAAAAATTTCTAAAAAAATATTGATAAAAAAGTGAAGTATAGCATTTTTTCCTGAGACGAAATATATCCTAAAAATTGTTTTGATATCTTTTAATATTATTAAAATGTTCTTAATGTGTTTTTTTTTAGTTACAAAAATCTTTGCATAGTTTTCGAACCAAATCATTCAGCAATATGAAACTGACAAAAACTTTTTAGGAATATAAATATAAGCAATTTATTTCAGGAAAACTTACTTCTTCGAATTATCGTAGCGAAAGCCAACAAAGTTTCTAAACATAAGCTCTGTTGCAAAATCAGCAAAAATAAAATTCAGCTATTGAAAGAATAATTTATTAAAAAACTATTTATTCGATTAACCAACGCAATTATGTCTCAAAGAACAAAATAATGGATAAATGCTGCAATAATTATGAATAATTTTTTTACAAATAATTATAAAATACAATGAAAATAATTATAAGACAAATATCTAGCAATTCTCAAAAAGACTGCCTGAAAAATGAAGTTTCTTATTCCGATATAGGCGTGGTGTCATATGACGTTATATCATCAGAGTCTTGGGAAATCACTTAAAAATTGAATTTTAAGTGAAATCTAAGGCAAATATATTTCGAAAAAATTACACTCAAAGTATGCATCATCATGGGAGATAATTTTGGCGTGTCATATTTCCCGGATCTGAAGTATTTTTTGTTCTACAAGGTAAACACAAACATTTTCTTTCATTAGTACGAGTATATACCATACTTTCCAATTAATTAGGACAAACATGTTTTTCTTGTTTGAGTTGTTATGTGATTACTAGTGATGTCCTTAAGCAACTTCAAACCCGTTATATCAATCTTAAGGTAGTGTGATAGATCGACTTTGATTATAAATTATTCATTTTATTGTATCAGGAGCTCAGTTGTGAGGCTTTCAGTGGGACAGTTGGTAATTTCAATTTAGTGTTCTGTATATCACGCGTTAATTTACTTGTTCAAAGATAGATAGTACGCCGAGGAATCGTTCGAAAATAAATCACTCTCAATGAACTCACTTCTATGACTGTGGTATAAATATGGCTTGGTATGATCGAATTAAGTGTTTTGAGAACTTTTCAAGATTCTGGATCATCGTCTCCTAAAGGAAAAGAAAAATGTGGGCGCAAAAGGAAAACTACTCCAAGAATTGATAAAAATTTTAATAAGAAGTTGCAAAATAAATCCAAGAATGAAAGGGATTGAGGGGATTTATAGAAAAATGGTGTTGCGGTGGGTACCTCAGCTGCAATGAAAAGGCTTCTGGTAGGTGGCCTTAAGGCAACAAGACTAAGGAAAAGAGCGATTTCTAACAGAAAATGATGAAATACTTTAGCGTTGACTGTTAATGACTGGAAGAAGGTGATTTTGAGTGATGAAACATTTATTTCTACAGGGGTACAAATCAAGTGTAGTCAGACGAAGTGAGGTTGAAACTTTGTTACCAGATCACATCTAACAGATTATACAACACCTTTCTCAACAGATGTTCTTTTTCCACAACAAATGGCCCTGGATGCTTAGTTCCTCTTGGCTCCTCTTAGTTCCATGATGAATTACGTCAAATATATATAAATATTATGTAGTAGAATTGTTCCATTCATAGAAACATTTGATAGAACATTTCAACATGACTTGGCCCCTTGTCACAATTCTAAATTGGTCCATACTTTTATGCGTAAAATAAAATAAAAGTGCTCGATTGGCTTGAAAATTCCCCAGACTTAATTCCTATTCAAAACTGATGGCATATTCTCAAGAATCGTTTCGCTAAGATGAATAGCACGACAACAGAGCAAATGATAAAAATGGTTATACTAATGGGTTTCCAAGTTGATGAAATGAAGAACATGTGTGCTATTTTAGTGGAGTCAATTCCACTTGTTCAAAAGGCCATTTCTGCTAAAAGAAGACATACTCCATACTAATGTATAGATTTTTCAGTCTATTTAAGTTATGTAATGATAAAAAGCTAAGATTTTAGAAAAAATCACTTTTTTCCCATTTATCCCAATTAATTCGAATAGTACTCGATACTCCTGAAGGTCTTAACATTGCCAAATCAAAAAATGCAGCTAAATGTAATATTCATGTTCTAAACATAAATATAGGTACTATTATCCTCTATCGGCTACATACATAACATTTGGCGATTTCGCCCTTACACTCTTAGACTCTTCCTTAAACAGAAAAAAACTCCCCAAATTGAATTTTCTTTTTTCTTTTTTGTTGACATATACTTGCGCCTCCTTTGAGATATTAGAGAAGCTCCCTGTAAAGTTTTGGAGTGACACGATCAACGGTGTGGGTTTGTACATATGTATTCAAAAAGATCAAATTAAAAATATTCATATTTCAATATAAGATTTGTGAATTGAATCAAATAATAGTTATAATTATATTTAAAGTTATTACTACGAATTAATATTAATTTATCTCTTAAAAAATATGTGATGTATAATATGTGACATTTGACTTTCCACTTTGCTACGTATTTCATGATGTTGTACAATTATATATAGCTTTTAAGTTATTGAGATAAATATCTAGGTACACTCATTAAGCTTTTGATTGCATTGAATAACATTTTTGTGGACCTCACTTCTTGATTTAAAAAGTACAGTAATTTCTCTAAAGCAGAAATATAGTTACATTTTATGCCCTCCTCGCAGTCGATTTCGGGAAAAAATATTCTAAGCGAATCTCTACTTAACAAAAGAAACATTTTTGCCAAATTTCAAAGTCTAATGGTTCATAAAACGGGACTTTTTTTTAAAAAAATCTATGTTGTTGTTTCCTATGCCACCTGATCTCGACTGCGACAGATCCAGGCCCCCGAAACTCATCATGACAAGGGACTAGATGTATGCCTGTCGTTGAACGTGGCCTTGAGCACTATATAGGTGACAGTACGATTTAGCTCGGTTCCATTTCAATTTTGAGGAAGAACACTTTGGTGGAGGTTCAGGGGCCCCACACCTCTCTTCCCCAACCACCAATCTCAAGAGAGGACTTGCGGTTCAACGGCTGTTTTGAGTGCCACCATGCCGCGAAGGCACTATACATTTACAAGAATCCAAGTCTTCTCCGGGATTTGAACCCAGGCCATACGGCACAGCAGTCAGCGTCACTAACCACTATACCCGATGGGCGACTTTTTAAATCTATAAGTTCTTGCAACCTCCTTGGAAGTCACTTCTCGAAAAACCCGTTCTTATTGAAACTCTGCTCAATTTGGTCTATAGTCTATAATGTCTATTTGGTCCATAGCGAGAACTTTGGTCTATAAAATCCTCGCAACTCCCTTTGGGTGTCGATTTTAGCAAAAACACATTCTTTGCGTATCTCTACTCAACAAAACAGACATGCTACCAAATTCGAAGTCTGTACGATTAACAGTACAAAGGTAAGAACTTTTTCTGCAACGGCCCTGCAACCCTACTCGAGTGTCGATCTTTGCAAAACCCTTTCTTAGCGGAACTCCACACAACAGAAATAACTTGAATACTTAATTTCAAGCTGGTAAATTTAATTGATTTAAATGTTTTTTTTAAATCTGTAATGCTTTTGTAATCCTTCGCAACCCTTTTTGAGCGTTAATTTCTGGTACATCGTTCTTAGCGGATCTCTACTCAATAAAAAAAAACATGTTTACCAAGTTTCAAATCTGTTGGTTTTATGATTTAGAGAAACGGGAATCTTTCTTTATAAACAGCATTTCTGTAACTCTCCTTGCGGGCCAATTTAAGCAAAACCTTTTCTTTACGGATCTTTTTAAGCAAAACCTGTTCTGTGCGGATCTTTACTCAGAAAAAGAAAAATGTTCACCATATTCCAAGTCTCAATGTCTGATAGCTTAAGAATAAGAATTTTTTACCATCTACTACTGCCCTTCTTGGGTTTGATTTCCTCAAAATCCGTTTGAATCGAATCTCTACTCAATGAAAGAAATATGCGTGCCAAGTTTCAGGTCTGTTGGTCTTATATTTCCAGAGATTTCGTGATGAGTGAATGAGAGTCACTTTTCACCTATGTGTATACAGATTCTATGTAAAGACTGTCTTAAATAGGGAGAAAGTCAAAAATCGAAATCATTAATTCAAATAGAAGTTTTAACAATAACATCGTACAAACAATTTGCAATATACAATTACAAGAATATTCAAAACATCTTTTTATACAATAGGGGAAAGTAAATACATATGAAGAAACATTTAGACCAGTGTTTCTCAAACTTTCAATACTTGTGGCCTAATTTTTAAATCATAATTTTCTTCACGCCCTCTCCCCCATTCAAACAATAACAATGTATTAAATTCAATAATAATGTATTTTGACGTAACTCTAGAATACGAATTTAATTACAAACCGTACAAATTATAAAGATAAATATTAATTTTTTTGTATAATTTTACATATGACAAGCCCATGGGGTCACTGGTAATTGTTAAACTTGTTCTTAACTTGCTATTGTTAAATTAATTATCAAATACAGTGTGTGTGCAGTTCTGATACATTTATAAACATACTATATCAGTGTAAATGCGTATTTTATTTTTTTATTATGTCAGAATGTATTTTGTTTTGCTTCCTTTCAGTAAATTAATAATATTTTTAAATAATGTTTCATTTTCGACTTTTGGATAGGCTCGCGCCCCCCTCGTTGGGTTATCACGATCCCCTAGGGGGTGCGCGCCACAGTTTGAGAAACGCTGATTTTGACAGATGCTCCAGTAGTTATAAGCAGATTGAGAACGGCTATTAACTGGGACAAGATCCTTTTGACGGTTAGCCGATCTTTTTCTTCTGTTTTTACCAATAATGAAATCCAAAAGATTATAAGAGTAATAACTCCCGAATCCATTATAAATTATCAAAAATTGCCGCATATCTCAAATACAGTTAAAAATACATTGATCACAGCTATAATCAACGAGTAAATAACAGGTTACAGTCACATGCTTTGTCTTTAATGATGTTTAAAATTATGAAAAAAATAAACAAATAACCTGCGTTTGTACCAAGTTTAATAATTTTTATTAGTTCCTTTCCTTTCGATATTAATTTCAAGTTAAAATTTTGTTTTAAGATATTTGTTGTTACATAGTAAAATTTAATTGAATAGCATTGTCTTTTCTAATTTATTTGATGAAGTAAGCTTGCAGAAACTAATTTCAGTTTTGCTCTGTTTTTATATGGAAAATGTTCTAAACATGTTTTGTTAAAAATATTACAATTATTTTATTTTTCCACGTATTTAGCCTTTGACGACTTTATTTATATTCTGAAGAATCTTCAAAATTTTTGCATAAAGTTCCGCTCATTAAAAGAACTGTAAGGTAGTAACATGCCTAGTATTGATCTTATTTTCTTATCGAGAGTGATATAATTTGAAACGCTTTGCCACGAAATTTAGTACCTTTGTGGCCTTCGAAAATCAAATCTACTTTTGGTACTTGTTTACCCTGATTTATTTATTCATTCAATAGCCGAAATAATTGTTTTCCTTTTCTTATTTTGAGAAAATAATCTAGAGTGATAGGTAAGAAAAGGATTTTTTAAAAATCTGAACTAAAAACCATATAAGAAAAAATTGTGCAAATACTTACTTGTTCTTTTGGTTGTCGTCTAAAATTATATCAGAAATTTTGATTTAAAACATTTAGACAGAATTGGAACTTAGCATAACCTATGGAAGATATAATGGTGTTCTTAAAAATATGATATAGCTACTGAGCAAGATGATGTAATTAAGAAAAGAAGGTCCTATAACATACATAAAGAACTACTATAGTTATGATTTGAGGGGGTCTAAGCATTTGAATAACTTTAATTTAGCTCAAAACTTATACCATTCGAAGCCTAACATCAAATCCGTGGGTAAGTGAGTGAATATTAACGTCGCACTGCGCTTAGCTACACGAGGGCTTTTGGCGACGGACCACGTAATTTTGAGCCACGGTCAAGTTACGTGTACAACACCTGAGCTGGTGCCCCCTCTCCTAACTACCACACCACACCAATCAAATCCGCGGGTCCCACACTCGAGAGTTATGACTCAAACTCGACTTTGTTGTAGAAGTAGAAGCCACGGTACAGAAATTAACAATAATCCCAAACACACGTGATCAAGTTAATGTTTTCTTTTATCAATCTATCATATTTAAGAATTATGAGGACAAAATATTCGAAATTTGTTTTATCTGAAAGATTGCAGATATTCCTGAATACTTGCATTCACAAAATGACAGAAGCACCCTTAAAAACGTTGATAACCTCGGATGACGTCTGAAAACTTTGCACTGTTAACGTCTAAAAATATTTGGAACTATGAGACGAGGTACTACCAGCAGATTAATCTAATTTCCAAAAGACAGACCCCTTCATAGTTATGTGATCGTTATTTTTTCAATTAACTACTAACTATACTTACTTCCACATCTTTCTCTTTCTCTCTTTCACTAACTTTTATATGTAAGAACCCAATTTCTTTTCCACTGTAAGGAGGTGCGGTAGTTAAACTCCGAGTGAAACGTCAAATAATGTCACTCGAAGTTAGTTTAAGAAAATATCCTCACGTGATAATGGAAACATTATTTTGGTTCAAGAAATGTAGATTTTCAGCCTATGAATAAGTATAAAAACATGCACGAGTAAATACGAGAAGTTGATCGAATAGTTTTTGGAATATAACAGGGAGGTTGAACCAGTAGACACGCGACACAATATTTTGGGCACTCCAGCTATCAAAATAATTTACATTTTATTTGAGAGAAAATAACTAAGTTCTCTATAAAGTATTACAAACAAACGCGAGTGATCAGTCGAGGGTGGCGGAGAGCACACTTGTTTTAATATTGTCTTTCATTAGTTATGTCGTAAACTACAATTGCTTATGATGCAAAAGTTTGTCTACGCATAACATAGTCAATTTCACTGACAAAACTGTATTTTAAAGTTTATCGGTGTTATATCTGTGATTTTTAACTGCTATTAAACATGACTAGTTCAAAAAAAGAACAATAAGTATAAGATGGTAAGTGTACCAGAGAATTTCAAATTTGATGAATCTAGAAATATATGGCATTATTAGTAAGGGCGACAAAGTGATGTGTTTTTTATGCTCTGGAATAGTGGTATGCAGAACATCATCTGTAAAACGGCATTTTGAAATAAATTATGTATACTCTTGTCAAAAAAGTGAACCACAGTAAAAATAACGAACTGCTTCGAAATCGTTTGGAAGATGACTCCCATTCAGCATGCATTCCACTAAAAATAACAGCTTACTTAAGTTATTTGTTACAAGTGACACACTGATGTTACTTTAATTTGAATTACATACGTATAACTAAAACATTTACAACTATACAATGCAAAAAGTATTTGTAGTAAATAAAGAGTTTTGTGTTGTTAGTATTTAGTTTTATTATTTCCTCAATAATCACAAGTAAACATTATTTGATGGCTCTTCTATACCTCATTAAACACTTCTTTGGAAAAAAATGTCGCGTTGATCCGTAAAGGTTTGCCTCCCGTGGAATATATGATCTAGTTCTGAAAGACTATTCATTGTACTACTAATATGTCTTATTTAAGACAATTTACATACCATAAAATATAAAAAGAATTTTTAGCAAAACAATTTATATTATTTTTCATCTCTTGATCGTTAATATTTTTCAATACACCATTGCTTTCGCTAAAAATAAACGATCGTAGACCACACACACACACACACACACACACACACACACACACACACACACACACACACACACACACACACACACACACACACACACACACACACACACACACACACACACACACACACACACACACACACACACACACACACACACACACACACACACACACACACACACACACACACACACACACACACACACACACACACACACACACACACACACACACACACACACACACACACACACACACACACACACACACACACACACACACACACACACACACACACACACACACACACACACACACACACACACACACACACACACACACACACACACACACACACACACACACACACACACACACACACACACACACACACACACACACACACACACACACACACACACACACACACACACACACACACACACACACACACACACACACACACACACACACACACACACACACACACACACACACACACACACACACACACACATGCTACCTCCTCCAGTCTACTTTTTCAGCCGTTGACTTTCGTTATTTATGATTTAGGATAAAAATGTTAAATGACTATAAATATGTTTAGAAAATTAATTAATTAGTTAATTGATTTTAGAAAAATAGTCTTCAGTACTTATTCTTTTGTATATTTGCTTTTATTACAATTAAAATGGTGATATTTTATGAAAAAAAAGTGTCTAATATAAAACAAATTTTGCAATATAAAATGGCTAAAAAATAGCATAATCTTAAGATTCCCTGATTTCATTTTTGTTAAAATTTCTTTAACGTAATTTGATTAGAATATTCAGGCCTAGTTCCCTAAAAATCTGAAACCCACGGGTTCGTCAGCGGAACAACATGTTTCTGTTTATATTGTCGATAATCTAGAATTTTGCATTATTTCATTATCTTGAAAACAGGGAAAAAATCTAATCTTATCCCATATTACATGAAAACCATTTATAATCCTCCTAAGGGTTAACATTTAGTTTTTAAATTTTAATCTAAAACTGTTCCTAGAAATAGGGTTGCAGTCGAATTCTTGGATCTTGCATTTATTTGTTCCAAATAAATTCTACAAACTACTTAAAAGTTTTTTTTAAAGAGAAAACATAAGATACTTTTTCCCAAGGCATGGGTTTTCAAAATTCCTTTTTCTCCAAAACAAATCTAGATTTTTCTTGTATTTCTACACCGTTGGTATCGAAGTGATTGAGACAGATTTTCCAGCAACTCTAAACATTTCGAGTTTGGGCGCAATTCCCAGAAGTAAAGTATATTTTCCCGTGGGAAATAGGTAATAAAAATCGAGTGTTTTAGGAGGATTGAAATGTAGAAAATTGTTTCTCTAAAGGAAAGTACTAGAAGACAAAATGTTCCGAATCGTTGAATAGAATTTCTGGGTATGGAACAGCCTTTCATCTTCATTGAAAGAAAAGAGGTAGAATCTTTCGATGGGTACAACACAGACCATACTCTTTTTAGAACAAGTTTTTATAGCTGAGCCAAAAGACGTAATTAAAGGGCACATTTATGTTTATTAAATTAAAGTTACTCTTATTGCAGTTTTTTTTAAATATAAAATGAATTATACATAGGTATGATGAAAGACACATGATTTTACATATATTACATATGCATGCACACAAAATTTTACGGTGGTCCATCCGGTATAGTGGTTGGTGACGCTGACTGCAGTGCCGAGGGGCCTGGGTTTGAGTCCCAGTGAAGGCATAGATGTTTTAAAATGTATAGTGCCTTCGCGGAATGGGGTACTATAAATAGCCGTTGAGCCGCAAGTCCTCTCGTCAGATTGGTGGAAGGGGAAGAGTGGTACGTGAAGAGAGGCTCCTGACCACCCCTATGGTGTTCTCCGTCAAAATTGAGGTGGACCCGAGGCAAGTCGCACTTTCACCTGCATTGGTTCTCAATGCTAAGGCTAACGATAGGCGTAAGAATCTAGCTCTTAGCCGCAATGAATTTCGTGGACTTGATCTGATGTTACTGTGGATCAGGTGGCATAAGAAACAACAGCATAATTTTACTTCCATACAGAAATGCGTCGTTGCTCAATGTTAGCACCAGTTTGTGGGAAGTTAAGATAACGATGTGATGTGCTGTTGCTTTTTTAAAGTACTATATGTTCATTAAATAATTTATATTTTCTAAATTAAGTAAGTGTGTGTATGTGTGTGGATCTATAATATTTTTTTCCTTGACAATTTTACTTCATATTAGCATCGTAACTTAGTATTAGTACATATAGTACTAATATTTTAATGTTATGAGTATAAATGATGGTTTCTTGCTCTTATTTATTTTTTGACAGCCCAGTAGTATAAGAAAATTACTGGGAAAAGTTGTCTTGTAACAACTGGTAATTTGAGTTCTAAAGTGTTTGCTATTGTACTATGGGTAACTTATTTTTAACCTATACTGTCTGGTTCACTTCGATTTTTGCTTTGTCTCTTTAGATTTATAACATAATTTAAGGGATATATATATATATATACTAGCCGTTACCCACCCGCTTCACTGAGTATTTCACGATGTTGCATATATGTATACTGTTTACATATATATTAATTATTGATATCTAGAATTAATTGATATCTAGCATTCGATTGTATTGAAAAATATATTTATAGCTGTTCCACTCTCACCCCTTGATATAAAAAGAACATAAATTATAATATCTAATTTCTATTTATGTCTAAAATCGAAGTAGAAAGATTTTTTTTTCGCTCACTTAACCTAATAATCAAGTGGATTTCCACCAAAGCAACTTTCAGTGGATATCTACTCCATAAAATAAGCACGCGTGCTGAATTTCAAGTCTAAATCTAACAGAGAAAAATAGGAACTTTTATCATCAATACCTCGTTGACAGCATTCTTAGCGGATTCCAATTCAACAAAAGAGACATGAAACCAAATTTTATTATTATAGTCTTAGCAGTTCAAAAATAGGAATTTTGTCTATCAATACGCCCCAATAACTTTCCCCGCTTCCCCTGAGTTGATTTCCGTAAAATCCATTCTTAGTGGAACTCTATTCAACTAAAGAAAAGTGCTCAACAAATTTCAAGTAAGTGAGTTAAATTCAAAAACAGGAATTTTTCTATAACATGCCTTAATCCCTTACAAACCCACTCCTTTGGGGGTCCGTTTTCGCAAAAATCTTTGTAAAAGGAACTTTATTCCATGAACGAAACATACCTTCTAATTTTAAAGCAGGTGGTTCTATTAGTTGAAACGCGGAAATATTTATCTATTACGCCCCTAAATCCCCCTCAGTGACCCTTGAGGATTAATTTTCCCCAAAACTATTTTGTAGCGGATCTCAACACCATGAAAGGAATTAGCTTACCAAATTTTAAGACTGTACGTCTAATAGTTTAAAAATGGAAATAATTATCTATAACGCTCCTTAAGTCCCCGCAACGCCATTTAGGAAACGATTTACACAAAACCCATCTTATGACAGATCACTACTCAGTGAATGGAATCTGCTAACTCAATTTCAAGATTTTACGTCTAATAGTTTAAAAAAGGAGTTAATTGCCTATATATATAACGCCCCTTAATTCTCCACAACGCCACTTGGGGGTCGATTTTCACAAAACCCATTTTGCAGCGGATCTGTACTCTATGAAAGGAATCCGCTTACCAAATTTCAAGACTGTACGTCTAATAGTTTAAAAATGGAAATAATTATGTATAACGTCCCTTAAGCCCTCGCAACGTCACTTAGGAAACGATTTTCACAAAACCCATCTTATAGCGGATCTCTACTTAATAAATGGAATCAGCTTACTAAATTTCGAGATTTTACGTCTTATAGTTTAAAAAAGGAGTTAATTGCCTATATCACCACCTAATACTCTACAACGCCACTTGGGAGTCGATTTTGACAAAACCCATTTTGCAGCGGATCTGTACTCTATTAAAGGAATCCACTTACCAAATTTCAAGACTGTGCATCTAATAGTTTAAAAATGGAAATAATTATGTATAACGCCCCTTAAGCCCTCGCAACGTCACTTAGGAAACGATTTTCACAAAACCCATCTTATAGCGGATCTCTTCTCAATGAATGGAATCAGCTTACGAAATTTCGAGATTTTACGTCTAATAGTTTAAAAAAGCAGTTAATTGCCTATAACGCCACTTAATTCTCTACAACGCCACTTGGGAGTCGATTTTCACAAAACCCATTCTGTAGGGGATCTGTACTCTATGAAAGGAATCCGCTTACCAAATTTCAAGACTGTATGTCTAATAGTTTAAAAATGGAAATAATTATGTATAACGCCCTTTAAGCGCCCTCAACGCCCCTTGGAGGTAGATTTTTGTAAAAATCATTTTGTAGGGAATCTCTACTTTATGAAAGAAATCTGTGTACCAAGGTTCACGACTTTACATCTAACAGTTTAGTAAAGGACATAATTATCTATAACGCCCCTTAAACCCCCGTAACGCCCCTTGGGGTTCGAATTTTGCAAAATCCGTTCTTACCTGACGTCTACACCATGAAGGGAACCTACCTACCAAATTTCAAGTTTGTAGGTTTAATAGTTCCGGAAATATCGTGATTAATCAGTCAGTGAGTGAGTGAGTCGCTTTTCTCCTTTATATATATAGATATACCGTTAGGCGGCGAAGGCTTTTATGGTTGGTCTGCATGCGCTTTTGGTGAAGAATGCATCATTCCGATTAAAAAAGATTGTAGGTTCAGAGTTTTTTTTGGGGCAGTTTTCACCCCCCCCCCCACACACACAGAGAAGATGCTGAAAACTTGCTTTTCAACTGTTAATTTTTATGAACTATATTTTGAACGAACCATAATCCTATAAGAAATATGTTAAACCAATAAAAAAATGGAAATATTTTTCAATTGAAATATATATATATTTGTAACATTTCTTATATCTTTTCAAAACTAGAGTTCAGGTTATATTCCTTTGATTACCTGCCAGACACTGGAATAACTGATATAAAATTTCCAAAAAATCTGAGAATTTCTTTTCTATTTTAGGTTTCTGACGTACTTTGTTCAGGCAAGAGGTAAAAGTAAGAAATAAGATGGAAAGTGCATCGTGACTGAAGTGCTGTGTAAAGGAATTCGAGTCACATATTGGCCAGATCGAATTGGAATTTCGGGACAAATCAATTCTCTTTATACTCAGAGGAAGTACAAAAATTGCCTTTTTTGATATACAAACAAAGAATTTTTTCATTCTACTTGTATGGAACAAATATTCTTCTATCCAGATGTAACTGATTGTTTTAAGGGTATGATTAGGTTTTGCAAAAAACTAATACAATTTCAAAATAAAACTTCTCAGTTTTCATAAAGGGAAAAACTGGTTTGAAGTGTCTTTTGGTTAGTTTATGTAATAAAGTATAAAACTAAATAGATTGTTACGGTAAATACACAATAAAGCATACCTTAAATATAGAGGAGATTTAAAAAATAAATAAAAATATAGAACACAAAATTTAGCGATTAGAATTATTTTTTTATCTAAGTATCATGTAAAATTATAAAAAGAGGAAATGGAATAGCTTTTTATTATCAGTATTCCATAAAGTGAAAAGAATGGAAAGTAACATAAAACAGAATCTATATATAGAAATCTTGTTTATTAATAAAATAATATTTAATGAAAACTAATGCCTGCAAAAGGTCATATTTCATAGAGAAATGGAATTTAAAACAGAAATTACCACCGATCGAAAAAAAGAAATTTGTCAATTTTCTGCTAATATCGCTTAAAATAATATTGTTTCCTTCAAACTTTTAACATGTGTTTGGCACTCAAATCTACTAGTTTTGCTAATTTTTTTTTATTATTTAAACAAATTTTGTTCTATTATACAATGTATACTTTTTCTCTTTATTTCACTTTAAATAAATTACAAGATAAATACTTCAAGAATAACAGTAGAAAAAAATATTTACCACTTGAAAAATATATAAGTGACTTGATTTTTCAGGGAAATCTGATTCTCTTATGGTTAAGAAAACTTTAATTAATAATAATAAAAAAAACACACCAGATAACCGATTTATAAGTATTAGTTCAGATGTATTTCATATGTTGTCAATAAAAATAATCTTATTCGATTGTTAACATTTTTGACACTATTTTTCTGAACAATAATACAGTTGTAGACTGTATCCTAAATTATTGCTTTAAGCTAATAATAAATCTAGTTCTAAAATTATAAATGTTAATCACATTGCTTGAAGCCAGGGGAGACCAAGGATTAAATTGAAGAGCTTCCTGGTTGCGAATGTTCAACTCTTTTCTTGGGTTAATGATGGAATTCTATTAAATACTTGTGGTATGAAATGACGAGGTTATTGAAAGTTAAATGGATTTGGAGTTCTCACAGCATTTCATGATATTAGAGATGTTAGGAGAAGGAATTGTCAGATTATATGCGTTCGTAATATGAATTGACCGAAATTCAAAATGAAAAGTTACATCGCCAATAATCTTCATGTAATTCCAAAAAAAGAACATTGTTGGTCACACAAAACGCAACACCCTGAAGGAAGCATGTAAGCGCTTTGAAATTTACATCGTGCGTTGGTGGCTTTGAAATATGTAAATCATTAGCATAATATCGCAGACGCAGATCACGGGCGACCGTAGCGTCACCCGAAAGCGCTATGCAAGGGGAGAACATATTGGTGATTTGAAGTACGCCAATTTCTTCTTCGTGTGTTCGACCGAGGAAGAATAGTAGCTTTTCAGGATTGCAGATTATCCTTCTGAGAAATCAGTCAACGTGTTGGATGAAATCAAGCAACTGTGATGCGGACCTGTCATCGCTGAATGCAAGAGGAAACGACGGATCGACTGGGCCGATCACACCCGCCTCGTTGCATCACTTCCCGTGACGACAGATGGATTGTAAGCATGGCAGTGATTGCTGCTGTGACGCAATGTGCTCTATAGAGTGTTGACACGTTACCTTGGCCTGCTAGATCACCAGATCTATCTCCAGTTGAGCATGTAGAGGATATCATTGGACGACAACTCTAGCATCTTCCACAGCTAGCACTGACCGTCCCAGTATTGACACAACAAGTACAACAAGCATGGAACTCCATACCACAAAGTGATATTTGACACTTGTATGATACAATGCATGCACACTTGCATTCAAAATTCTGAAGGTTACTCCAGCTATTAATGTAACAGCACTTTACATTTGAAATGCCTTTTCTTCAGCATAAAATAACCTGTGATCTTGAAAATTTAATCAATTAAACATGTTAATTAGACAATTGCATTGTCCAAATTACTTTACTATAATATTTTTTGGTGTTGGGAGTTTTTTTCCCGTCAGTGTATTTCCTATTTTCAAATTTCTTTATTAACTCTTAATGTGAGAGCTAAATTTCGTTTTAGGTATATGCATGTTTTTCAAAAGTTCTGAGTGAATTACTCGTTAATGAGATCATCGAACCTTTAACTAAATTCATTCCGCAAATGGAGCGAATCTTTTCTGCATTCAAATAGCATCAGGCATTTATTGTTCTTCCCGTTATTTCGATTCAATTTGCCTTTCGTAATTGAGATAGGAAAATGACTTCAAATACGAGGAAACATAAGTAGAGTACTATTGATAGTTAAAGCGACTCTTTTGGTGTGAATAAGTTAAAACACTAAAGGAAAGTGATAGCTTTTTAAAAGCTGTATAATTTAACTGTTCTCGCTCTGTAATGTTGATCTGTAATAACGAAAAAAATTAGTTGACTTTAACGGACATTGTTTTTTAAAAAAATATTACCAGAATATTATTTTTTACACTTAAAATGCAATTATCTCAAAATGATTGTTTTCAAACTGCGTGTACCTTTTTCAAAGAATCTAAAAAATGAATATACTTGCAATTTTTACTGCACATAAATAATATGTAATTATATATAATAGAGCTACTTTCTTGGAGATTTTCCCAAAATATTTTGCTCAGACGCAGTTATCGTAAAAAAATGACAATTTTCACAAATTTCAAAGCGATACTTTTACGATGAATTTTTTTGAAAAAAGTAAACAATACATTTAAATCATTTTACCATTATTTAAATAAAAAAGCCTAATTATTATACAGCCAAAATTTGAAGTTTTTATATTTAACAATTTCTGAGAAACATGTTCCTAAAATGGCTCAATTTAACATTGTCGGTATAGGGAGTACCGACTATTCTTAAGCGAATTTAATTCATCCTTTCACAGGAAAGTTACTTTATTGTTTGTTTAATCCTGAATTTCAAAAAGAGAACAGCGACGGTCGAATACAAAAGCATTGCATACAGTAAAACATAAATTTCAAGGATCTGAATTCTTGTCTTCATTCAAGAAAATTTTTCCGCCACCCCCACAAAATGCCGGATGAAAAGAATTTCAGTGCCACATATAAACTACATCAACTTTTAGAAACATTAGCTCGAAATAATTTCACTATAAGAATCTAAAATATAAGTAAATCAAAGAAAGAAAAAAAAATCAATGGCCGTACAGCCGTACGGACGAACCGGTTGCGTCTAACTTTCGGTAGTTCGTACTGTGTACTAGCAAACCTGTTAAGGGGTTAAAATTTTTAGAAAATTCAGGGACGTAGCTACCGTTGTATCAATGATATAAGACCTCAAAGCTACAGGGGTGCAAAATGTGTAACTACAGTTCCATTAACAGAGCTCCTATATCTAAAAAAGGACCCAGTCGGAACTTTGATACAGGGGCCCTTCAGAGCTAGCTACGCCAGTGAGATTATTGATTGTTATTATTCATAAGTTTAGGACAAATGGTGAGGAAAAGTGTTTTAATCAATGCTTAAATTTTGACTTGCTTTGTAAAGACAATAAAATAATATTTGTTTTATAACTCTCTTTTGTTTCACATCACCATTAAATTTTCCTGTTACTATTTGTTTCCTGCATGAATAAAACTATTTTAGAGCATATTTTAAGAAGCTTACTATCAATTACTAGACATGCTGCATAGACTAGACATACTATCAATAACATGCTGCAAATTTTTGCAAAAATATTCTCTTATAGCCCAAGGTTTAAAATATACTACATATATCGTTTAACATTTTTATCAAGCAGTTATTTTTATATAAATACACTGCTGGCCACTGTAAATGCAACACCAAAAGAAAGACAAGAGATAGCACAACAAAATTTATTTTGTAGGTAACATGTTGATCAAGTATCAAATGATTCAATTTATAGACTTCTGTGAAGTATGGTTCCTGCCAAAATCAGTAGCCGCCATTGTTGGAAATCACCGCTGCCAAACCCTCGCAATTGATTCAAAGAGACTTTGGATATATTCTTGGGGTACAGCAGACCAAGCAGTTTCTACACGTTGCCAAATTTGATCTGGTGGGGCAGCTGGGGGTGTAATCTGGGTCAATCGTTGTGCAACCATGGGACACATGTTTTCTATCGGTGAAAGATCCGAAGAGAGAGCTGGCCAGGGAAGCAATTCAATCTGGTGATTGATGAAGAACCTTTGGACAATGCATGCCACGTGTGGTCGCGCATTATCCTGTTTAAATAGAGCTATGGCCAAGCCCTGAATGTAAGGAAGAACAACTGGCTCCACACCTCGGAGATGTAGCGCTGGTTGTTTAAAGTACCGGCAATGCGTAATAAAGAAGTGCAAGAGTGATATCCAATACCGCCCCATACCATAATACCCGGTGCAGGACCAGTCTGGCGGTGCATAACACAGCTGTTCAGCATCCTCCCTCCACGGTGTCTCCAGACTCGAATCCGACCATCATGGTGTTGCAGACAGATGCGTGACTCTTCAGTAAAGACAACTTCATTCCATTCTACCGCCCACATCCGTATTTCATCGCACGTCTGTGGTTCGGCGTCAAGGGTAGACCAAGCAATAGACGACTTGCGGACAGACCACTCTGCTGTAAACGGCGTCGAATGGTACTCGCAGACACTGAATGATGTGTTACAGACTCAATGTGCTGTGCTACGGTTCATGATGTGACTGAGCGTTCCATCACTGCTATGCGCACAATGTGCCTGTCCTCATGTGAAGTGGTGCACTGAGGTGGGTGCGATCGACCACGTCTGTCCGTTGTACTCTCCTGCATCCAATGGTCACATATCCGCATTACAGTAGTTTGGTTTCGTCCAACAGGACTACCAAATTCCCCGAAAGATAACCCACAATCTCAGTAGGCAACTATCCTTTCTCTGTCGAACTCGGATACTTGATCAAAAGCTGATTGATGTTTTCTACGAGACATAACTGATCGTTTTTTGAAAAAACCACAAGAAAAACACAATTGCCGAAATTGAAATCATCGAAATCTGTGCAAGCCTTAAATAGCGCTTTGAGGTGGCGCCACAGGCGCGCGTGATGTGTGTCTGCGCTGAAACTCTAATCATTTGCATATCTTACTTCAGCTAATGCATGTTGTAAATTTCATGTTATTTGCCTGATTCCTTCAGGGTGTTGCATTTACGGTGGCCAGCAGTGTATTTCCTTGGTTAACACTATCTTATTTTTAAATACTTCTATAAATAACAGGTTTCAGAAGTCTTAAAAATGTAATTTTTTTAATAGTAAAATATTAAAAAGTCTCAATTTTTAGACAAAGAAGTTCATGACTTCAAAGAAAAAAATTAAATTGCATGAAATATTTATTTTATTCGCTTTCAGTAGTCCTCCTTTGATTTTGTCTGGTTCTGTATTTCGTTTCGATTAAGATATCATTAAGTGCATGTACTTTTTTCAAAACTATAAATATTTCAATGTACAGGTGGAATTGGAAGATGATAATTTGAATGAATAATAACTAAACACAGCAAATAAGTGAACAATTTATATTCTCAGTCCTCCATTAAACTTTAAATATTTTAATGAAGAGCTTTTTCTCCAATCATGACCTATAATCCATTATAGTTAGCAAAGCTTTTTCATATCTTTCTCAATAGAATTTAATAGAAAAATAAGGCATAATGCCAAGTAAAAAGCTATGTAAGCTCTTATTAAAGGTTAAGGATAGTAGTATTTTAATGCAAGTAGAGGATTTTTATTCTCTCTAATTGGCTGAAAAAATCAAATGATTCGAAGTACATTTTGAGACATTATCTTTAATTCTTCTAATGAATATTCATTGAAGGTGAAAGATAAGAAAAAAATTGGGGGAGATTAGGTCTATTCTCTTGAATGCAGAAGATCGAAATATTCATACATGATGTTTTATTTCACTAAAATCAATGAGAAGTCGTTAAACTACACCTCCGATACAATACTACTTGTGTCTTTTCTTGATGAGAAAATAAGAGAGATCAGTATATGTGTATGTGTCCCTATTATACTTTTGGACCATTTATTCAAATTTAATGAAGTCTTTAGAAGAGAAAAAAAATAGCATGCGTATAAATATCTTTACTTTATATGTATAATTGGATTTATTTTATAATACTAAAACTTTTAAAGCAATAATCTTAATTTTAAATTAAAATATTTGCATTTTATAACTGCAAATAAAAATCAGTTTGGATGAATCTGCTTATAAAAATTTTTGACTCAGAGGAAATACTTAAGCAATTTAAAATATTTGTAATTTTAAATGTAAATAGTATATTTGAAAGAGGGTGCACAATATAGCTATTTCATGTTCTCCAATTTTATATGAATTAGACAGTGAATATGGTTAGTAATTAAATACAAAGAATTGCAATAGTTTTACGAAAATAAATTTCCGCATTTTTGTCCAGTTTTTCATAAACATTTTTAATAGGAGACAAATTTATAAAAACAGCTATAACTTATTTCTAAATTCTTTATTAAGAAAAAAGCACCATAGGTCATCTTCTGTTCCTTTTATTTCTTTCTCATTAATAAGCTATAAGTAGAGTAACGGAGAATATTAGGGCTTCCCTGTAAGGCCAGGTTTTGGGCTCCAAGCCAGATCTTACAAAGCGTTACAAAACCACCTAAAATCTTGCCCATACTTGCTTGTACCTTACGTTACTGGCTATATTGGTATAAGAATCCAACTATCTGTATATACATGGCCATTGCATATAAGAGATAAAACAAACTGATTCCTACGGTTAAAATAATTAATAGTAAAAACTTCGTGCGAAGTTTCCTGAAGCACACATCTTTTTAAGATATATAACTTTAAATGTGAGATTTTCTCGAAATTATATTTGACTCATATTTAGAGTTTCAAGATTATATCGCCTCTGAGCTCAGGTGTGAAAGGCACCAGGCGCCTCTCACACCTGAGCTACCACACTCCTAATTTCCACACCATGCCAATATGATTACTTTGAGCCATGTTAGATTTAACGTAAATCGGTCCCTCCACACTGAGGTTTTTAGATGTGTAAAATTAGCTCAATGAAATGTTGTGTATAGAAGCTGGTGTAAGAACGAAAGATCTAAATGATTTATTTAAAAAATGAAATGGCATATGAAAATGAAAGATTTTGCAAGAGCTTCACATAAGTTAATCGAAAAGTAAATTTTTGTTTGTTTGTTTTGGCCTAAAAAAACCGTTGTTTGTGTCTATAGGTTTATTTATTTTTAATTTAGGGCATTTTGTTGAATAATTTAGTAATATTTATAACGTAAAAACTGTGTATTTCATAGAAACACAAGAACAATTTTAATTACTTTTAGCGAATACAGAGTTTTTCTATGTGTTTTTAAAAATTTAATTTTTTTAAAGCTTACCAGCATCACTGTAATTCAAACATAATTGTTTTTTAAAAGTTCAGACTTTTTATTTACAGAATAATGCTTCAAAAATAAGATGACGAAGTTAGACATTATTTTCATTTTTTTAAAAATTTCCTATATTCCCAGTGTTCTTTAAGCATGATGGAAAAAATTATTTTCTTTTAAGTTTTTACTTTTTTGAATACCGATTGGTTGAAAAGAAAATATTACTATATAAGAACTCTTTTTTTAAGTATAAAATACCTTTTGAGTTATATTAGTTAAGAGTATTGTGAAGAAAAGTACATTAAAGTTTGAATTCTGTTTGATTGTTTTAAAATCTAAAGCAACAAAAAATACTAAAAAATTGTGTATTTGGTTCTACCAATTTGAATTTTATACAGAAATAATAGAATTAAGTGCTTTTTAATATGTTAATTGTTTTTTGTGTGTGTTATTAATAAATTAATCATTTTTATTGTTTTTTCATTAATATGTTAGTAAAATACTTTCTGATACTTTTATTGTAGTTAAGACAATTTTTAGCTTTTTTTAAATTTTGAGGGTATTATTTTTAAGTACACATTTTATCATTTTTATGTAACCCAAGTTAAAATGCATTATTAAGCAATTATTACAAAGCCAAAGCAAACAGCAATTACTGCACACTTATTAATATAACTTATTTTATTTTGTTCTTGATTGTAAATAAGGTAAAGTGTTCACAATTCACTTAAGGAGAATAAAATAAAAAAAAAATATTGTGTATGTGTGATAATACTTTTATAGGATACTTCATTAAGTGTTTGTGAGAAAAAATAGAAAATAAATACAGACACGCAAGAATGAAATACTTTACTGTTCTTACATACAAAAATATGCAGTTATTTCAAGATATGAATACATATTTTCTAACAAAAAACACGGTTCGGAAGTGTTATTGAATGACACAAGCAATGTAAACGACATAAAATATGTTATATATGTAATTTATAAAAGTATAATGCCATAAAATATTTTCAGACGCTTTAATTACTGGCTAAATAAGTAGAGTAACGAATTATCAAAAAGTTATTCATTGACTATATATTGTAAAGAAGAGAGAAAATGGTTTTAAAGAATATAAGATATATTCATAACATTGAATATATTGAATCAACAACATATATCAGGAAACTTGGAAACAATATATATTGGAATAGCCCAATCACTAGAGTTGTGTACATAAACCCTACTGTTTACAATTATTAACTCTCTCATCTCAGTATCTCTTTTACATTCATATATTCTTTTTCAAAACAGTTTCATAAAAATATCTTGTGTCATAACTTCTATAGCAGTCTAAAATTGTTCGCATCTATCTGATTATGAATAACTGGGGTGAACTTCAAGTGATATCAGAAATTATCATGTTCATGTTATTGAGTGATCTATCACTGTTATCAAATAATCCTTAAACCAAGCTCTTTATCTTTATAAAAGCCTCTATGTCAAGTAATGCCGAGTAAAGTATCTGCAACATCGATTAGTAAATATTTGTGGAATGAAATTCAGAACTCACAGTGAAATGAAATAAAAAAAATATTGCATTCTTGATATCTGATGCAATTTCTCATTAGTCTAAAAAGTGTTTAGTAAATCAGGTTGAACTTTTCCATTTATATCTTGATTGTTAAACTTTCTGATTTGATAACATTAGCCTTTAGACAACTTTTGTTGGTGGTGTTGCACTTTCCACTTGTTCTTTGACTTCTGCGGACTTTGTTGTGGGAACTCCATCTGGGAAAAAGCATTCTCTTGTCATTATGAAGCTCTTGGCCTTACTCTCTTGTGTTCTTTTGTTAAATCCATCTGATGGAACAGCACTAACTTCTTTGTAAACCGTACGACAACCCTTGTCGTTGAAATCTATGGACGGAATTTCAAATTTAGGTATCGAAAATTCGGTTGTTGATTCTGTAGACTCTTCCTCGGTGTATGCATCCATAACAGAGCGTCTTAAAGATGCCAGTTGAGGACTAGGATAGAAATCTGGTCTCCCCAACTGTCCAGTTCTGTGATAAGGTGTTATCTGAAGAGATGAAGAGAAGTAGTTTGGAAATCTTTGGTCGTTATTGCGGTGAAATGGCGAAAAAGGTTGTTGGAAATTAGGAGGCAACAAAGGATTACCATTCTGAAAATTTGGCATTCCTAATAATTGAGGTGGTTGAGTTCGGAAGTATGGATTAGTCATTTCGTATGGGGGATATCCTTGGAATATCGGATGGTGTTCTCGAGGAAACTGACCAAATTCATTGTTCTGGAGAATTTGTCCGGAATGTGGATTGACAGGAGACTGAGAAGATATTTCCGCAACAAATTCATGTGGAAGATTCTCTGTTTTTCTCTTCTCATGATCAGTTGCATTATTTAAATTTAAGCTAGGCTGAGGAATGGTTTGCAAAGTCGGACTATTTTGGTTATGTGGTGCATCTGACAGTATTTCTACTGACTTCGGTTCAGGAGGCATTGGGGTTGTATCATATATTGAAGGTAAGTTACTAGCCTGATGTGAATTGTTTTGTTTAATGTCCTCGATTATTCCAGATTGGAATAACTGTCGTGAGTTAGCTTGATGAATTTGAGAGAAACTGTTCTTTCTATTTCCTTTTAATCTGTCTCTTGGGGTGTTTTGCTCTTGTAAGGTTTGAGCATTCAGCTGCAATGCTACATCTTGATTTTCATTTCGCCGCTGACTTGATTGAGCCTTCTGGTTAGAAGCAGCAACTGACTCTGATGTGCTATATTTTTTGTGTGCATTTGGTGCATTATAACTGTCTTCGAAACTGTGTTTTTTTACTTCACTTTCCTCGGGATAAAGTGAAGGAGTAACATCATTAATTTCTTTTTTATTTGTTCTTGCGCCAGAAGAAGTCGTAGGTACCCAAAGTCTAGTTTTATTTTTATTCCTCTGCTTTCTTCTGGGTTTTTGATCAACATATTCTTTATTTAGAACAGTAATATGAGAATACTCCATTGGTGGAGTGATAGATCTAGAAGTTGTCGGGTTTGGGGCAGTTACTGTATACCTTGTTGTAGATACTTGATTGGGCCTAACGGTAGTCGTCCTTCTCCGAAACTTCTTGACGCGCACAACTCTTCCTTGCTTGTCAAAAGTTGCACTGTTGTTCCTGTCGACAGAAATTCCATTCTGATCGAAATGCCTTGTATTCCTTGGAACATTTTGCAACCTTACTTTGCGAATTATTTTCGGAAGTTTGGTTGTCACTTCAACATTTTCGCTTTGTTGCGGTTCCGGTTTATTATCATGCGACAAAAGAGAAGAGGACAACTGTCTATTTGACCAATCAGCACTTCTCTTTGAAAGTAATCTGAAAGATTTTTCGGTGACTTTGACATTATTCGTGTGAGTTTCAGTCAAATCAGGTGCATGCAAAGAATCCAGATCTTGAGCTTTGTACCATGGAACGCCATGTGAATTGTCAATAATAATCAGTATTACGATTACAAAAACCTAGAAATGTGATATAAAATAAGAAAAAATTAAAAAAAATTAACATAAAATATTTGAAACACACACGTGCAACAATATACAGCAATATAAACAGTATAAAAGCATACAATACATAAATTATAAAACTAAAAATAAATATTGAAAATATGAAAATAAGCGAGTTAATGTGACCCCATCACACACCAATTCTATTAACCCAAATGAAATCTGAGCATATTATGTAAAGGAAAGTATTTAATTATATATTTAAATATTTATGATCTTCTTCAACCTTTGTCTGAAATCAGCAACTGATACAATATTTGTTTACCCGATTACGTAATATTTTATTCTTAATTATCTAGAAGTATTTTAAGAGGTTATTTTGAGCTAAATCTAATTTTGAACATCTTGATTTATATCGCTTTAAAACACAGTTTTCATTATTTTTATCTCATTAACAAATTAAAGTTAGAAATTTTTAATGCGTTGTTTTATACACTTTAAATTAATTTTTTCTCTTTATTTCAAATTTTTAAGCTTCAAGGTGGCCACATTAATTATTTGTATTCTAGATGAGAGAGAGATTCAGAACTAACTACTTTTTACACAGTTCAATCAGTTAAAATCAGCTTAAATCAGTGCTTCTCAAACGTTTAATATTTGTGACCCAAATTTCAAACTTTCATGCAATAACGATGCATTGAATGCATTACTAATGTACTTTGACGCTACAGCTGCAATACCACCTTAATTATATACCTTACAAATGATCAAGATATGTATTAAATTTTATATATGTTACTTTTAAGTATTAGTTATTTTAAGTAAATAACTTTTGAGTAATATGTTAATTGAGTAATGTGTTAATTTTGAGTAATGTTTAATATTTTAAGTTAACTACTTTTAATAAATGGGATAAGAATTATGTTATATGTTCCTTTCTAGTTTTTAAATTGTAACAGATTGCAATAAACATGCAACAAGTATTTTATGTCAGAATGTATTTTGTTTGATTTCCTTTCAGTAAATTAATAATTTTTTAAAATCAATTATTTTTGAATTTTTGATAAGCTCACACGCCTGTGTAGGTTTATCACGCCCCATTAAGGGGGTATACCCCTCGGTAAAAATATCACTAGCTTAAATGTTTCAACATATGTGAAAGACATTTTAAAGCAATATAACTCCTTGTGGAAATATTTTCTGTATATTATATTTTAATAAATTAGTAATGCGTATATTGTACTAATACATGCATTGTTGTTTTAAAAGATAATTTGCAAGAGAAAAATACAAAATAAATGCGCGTGAAAAGCTTTTCTAAAATTAATTGAAATGAAATGTTTTTTTCTTTATTAATCAATATTTCGCGACTGTATTTTAATGACAAGATTTATTCCTCATCGAAAATTATTAATGTATTACTTTTACTAAATCAATTTATTCAAGACATTTCTTTGTTTTAAAAAAGAAAAGCAATAAATATGCATCTATGTTAAATAGATTATGCAAATCTCATTATTTTTTTCTTGATTTTTGTTTTGTTTTTGCCCTACTTTGTATTCATATTTCATTATCTATTTTTCATAAACATAACGACATAGACGAGTGGCAATATATTAATATTGTGCAACTTGTTATACAGACTTGTAAAAAACACTCATAATAGCGTTCATATTTCTGATGGCAGTTTTACATGATTAGAGTCATATTTCACAGCTTGTGTAATTGAATCATGAAGGTAATCGCTTCATGGTTTCATTTCAAAGCTTAATTAACATAGCTAACAAAGTTCAAAAATAAAACTTTAAATAATACACCTTACTTTTTTTAAAACACATTTAGTTAAAAAATACCATCAATAGCTCAGATTTTAAGTCTAATTTAAAAGTTATTGTCAGTTACACATACATAAACACAATATAGGTAGATACAACGAGATGAAGCTTCATGGTAACGTTTCAGGCATTAGAAAACCTGTTCAAAAATACTTTATCATTATGTACAACTTTTAAAAATGATGAATTAACTCGCACGAATGTAACTTCAGTAGTGTCAAACAAGCGAACGTGAAAATCAGTGGCGCAACGGAGGACGTTAGGAATTCCTGCAATTCCTGTAAAATTTGGCCTTAAGCCCCCCTTGCTGATTTTGGGCCAACAGCCAAATTTTACAAAGGGTAGTCTGAGTCAGACAAGTTTTGGGCTCCCTAGGATCTCTCCCACCCCCGATGCGGGGGTGTACGTTACACCCCTAGTTAAAATACAGACACTGCAACTGTATTCCATTTGGAACATCGGGGCTGAATGGCTCACATGATTCGAAAAACGTCAAAACCAGAATATTGTTATTAAGTTGTAAAACTGTGCTAAGGATAAAGGGAACTTTAACTATTAGTAAAAAGACGTCAGAGAAAAGGCGTTACAGATATCACTTCGTCTCAATAATTAATCTATAAAATAATAGTTATGTTTCTTTCCACACATTTGTTTAAAAACCGTGTTTTAGGAAATTTTCGATTTCACTGATATATAAAAATAGCTTGATTAATCGAAATGAAGCAGTTTCAAATCATTTAAATGAGAGTAAAAGATTTGTATCTATTATTCCGAATATTTAAGTACATTATTTTTTATAAATGTTCATGTTTTTTTTTCTTTTTCTGAAAGTGATGTCATATTGTATTAAAAATAAAACAGGCTTCTCTTAACGTGTTTTTTCAGTTTTAAAGCACTGTGTACAGGTAAGAGTATTGCTTAATAGTTATAAACCAGTGGATGATTTCTTTAAGTGGAGTTTGAGTAATACATAAAATTTAGAAAAAATGGATTTTAGATAACATAATTAATATTGCAAAATATTTGTCCGTCGCAATTAATTTTTTTTACTGTGATATTCGTAAATGACTTCTTTTTTTGAACAATCTTTATTTCCAATTTTTTTTACCTGGAAATTAATTTTAGAAGAATAATGAGTATAATATATTTTTTTATCATCAAATGCTTAAAATGGATAAAAATTTAAAGATTAATTTGTTTTTGAAAAATCGTAATAATCATTTACTGTTTTAAGATATCGTTCACCTAGAGTTTAATTTTTCTAAGAACACTTGTTATTGACCTTCAAACGAGTTCAATCAACGTACACGAGAATGAATCAACTGCAATTGATATGGATTAGCGTTGATTTATGGTCGAATGGCTAATTAATCATTCTTCAAAGCCATTAGAGGGAAAACTTGGTTTTCACAAGAAGTTCCGCCAGATTGTTTTTGCCACAGTTATTAGTTATATTTCGAAACAAAGTTGATTTCAGTTATTGTCAACATACGCTGCGCCAATTAATAATAAAATTTTGAATTTTAACTGTTAATTAAAGCGATTCGTAATGACATTCAGCAAATATTTATGTGACCTTTAAATATTAATTTCAAAATTGATATTTTTCTCACATTCAATAATATGTTAGAATAAGCTGTTTAAACCTAAATAATGATTTTTTTTTATTGAATGCATTTATTTGATTGTGTTGATTTCTTTTTTTATTTTAGTTATGTGGAAAAAAGTTGAAAAAGCCGCCACTATTTTATATATATTTTTTCAGTAATATTTATAAAGATGTGGCACAATAAAGCAATCTACTTAAATTGTGCAGATAAATTTTGTATTGAATAGAATCAGGACATTTTAATTTAAGCCATAAATTTGAAATTTTACAGTTTTTCATTTATTTAACGTATTACGATATTCTACAGAAAATAATTTTTAAAAAGTTATCTACTTCTAAAATAATTGGGTGTGTTTATATTTTAATTTTATATTTTTATTTCACATCTAAGCAAGAGCATAATGTAGTTTGAAATAAGAATGGAAAAAAAGTGTATGTGCTCTTATGACCCACGATAGAAGAGATAACCCCAAATTTTGTAATGTTGTTTCAAGGATTAGTTCGGTGAATAAAAAACAAGAGTACATTAGTATTGTCCTAAAAATTTATTTATTCATATGTCTGTACTCATAAAGTAATATTTTTGTGTGAAATATACAATCATATTTGTGAATTAATTGTATTCTAAGAAGGAAACAATAGGGGTTTATGATAGCTAAAATGTGCTATAAATACTTTAAGATTCGAAATTTTATTTAAATATCTACAAAAAAGAACTCTATAAAGCGTTGTTCCATACTTCCTCGTGCTTTCATTTGGATCATTTGACATAAATAAATTGAATTTTGATTTTAAAAAATCAACTAAAGGTTTTGATTTGTTTTTTGAAAAATCTTCTTCAAAATTTCCATTTAATATCATAGGTAATTTGTTCAGAAAATCCGATCCGGCTTTGTAAATTTTGGTTGTAATTTGACAATATTCAACTCTATCCATGAATTAATTTAAGCAAAGGGATAGTAAAACAGGTAGTTGATTGGGAAGAAAGGAATCTAAGTCAAAACCTTTAAAAAGGGATTTAATCAGAAGATTTATATCACATAGTCTCTGGCTTATACTAGCTCTTTTGTCATTGTATGGCAATTTTGTACAAATATATCCGGTGCTGCTGCAAGGAAAGTCTTCTTAATTATATTTTGTTTTCTTGTATTTAAATTATTTAATGTAATTGTTCTTAATACCTATATACTTAATTTTGTTACATTAAATTTTTAGTTGTTTTAATTTTCTTTTTAGACTCAAAGTATATTTTAATAATGTGATTAACAAAACTATTTGTTCATTGCTATTCTGATTTGCTTACAAAAATAGATTTTATTCTTAAATTCACTGCAATATTGCTAATGATAATTATACTATTTACTTAGTTCTATAAAAATTTGTCCTTATACTACATGTTGTTTAACTTTAGTGTAGGATTTCACTATCTCTCTCTATGCCTATTTTTCAAAAATATTACATGTTCCATTTTCATGCTTCAACTAGGATTAGAAAGATTCCCACATTCTTTTTCGTAGAAAGAGGTGGTGGTGGGGGAAGCCCAATTTAGATCAAAGCTAGGAACTACTTTTATGGCGTATTGGTGGTGGTGGTGGGACAAACTACCGCGTTTCATGTCATTTCGGAGTTACGAGGAAAGGGGGAGCGTCCCTCCTTTTCTTTTTAGAGGTGTGTATGTCGCAAACGATCTTGCACTAGAACGATTTCCGACTAAAGACAAAAAAGTCGAATGAGCGTTACAAACCCAAGCGTGACGTTCATTCAAGTTCACTCTTTCGCAAAACGCACCTGTAGAAGCTTCCTCTTAAAAAAAAAATTGAATAATAATCTAGTAACAAGTAAGGGAGTTTATAAAATATGAAAACGAAATTAGAAAAAAAATCTGCAGTCAGCATAAGATAAAAATAAATAGATAAATAATAAAATAAAATAAAAAATCTCGAGGGGTGTAAATGTAAAGAAATCAAAAAGCAAAACTTAACAAAAGGATCTTAAATTTGCCTCCATATGTTAAATAAATTTGTACTTTAAATTTATTTTTACTATTTATTCGTATTCTTATAACATAAGGAATGATATTTATAAACATATAAGGATGTACTACTTTTGGAAACAAAATTAATGACACACAGCACAATAGTACAATAGTTAATGATATAAACAGTGCAGTTATTAATGATAATTAGATTACTATTAATTAATATAATATAATGGTCCTCCCAAATGTAACTTTTTTCTGGAGCTTATATAAAATATATATAATTTGAATAAAATCTATTTCTTGACGTTATTTTTGGAACTATTTGCTTTTGTCAATTCCGTAAAGAATTCACGAATTTCGATATATCCTTTTATAGCCCATTCAAACTCTCCATTACAATTCATCTTATATTAATATGATAGTTTTATTATTAATCACAATTAATCTGTTTCACAATTAGTCTTAAACATTAATAATCTTAGTTATTAGGCTTACTTAAACGGTAGAAAATTCATTAAAAATATGTATTTGTCAAGGAAAAAATATTTTTTTTTATTCATAGTACTTGATTTACTAAAATTGACACAGTAAATCTCTGAATAATATTGCAAAAATTTATACATAATCATTGAGATTTGATTTTTAGCAGGACAACGTTCTGACATATCTGAAATTGTTGCTCAAACTTATAGACATCGTAAAATTACACAATTTTTTTAGGTAAGAATTTTGAATCAATTAACTTTTAGATACTCTTTCAGGCTTTATTATCAAAATAAATTGGCTCCAAGCATTTTATTTGTAAAAAAAATGAATTTATAATAACCACTACTTTGTCGATGTTTTCTTTCATTGAAAATGAAATTTCTATGAATTCTATTTGATTCTATCGTTTTGAACAAAACATTTCTCCTATTCAGTTACAATTGCCAATTAACTTTTCCAAAAATACAAATACTTTAAATGGAATAATGTATGATGTTCGTAAGAATTTCAATGAAATTTAGAAAAAAAAATAATCATAATGCTCACTGCGCTATTTGCAAAATTTTCTATCACAAGAGTTTTCATAACATTCAGAACGTACGTTGTATGAGTTCATAACAAGCTGAAAACTTGTTGGGAAATTGATTTTTTTAAAAAAGAGTAGAACTTTTTCTTATATTAAAATATAAATACAGAAAATATTTTTTTTTCAAATCTTTCTAGTTTTTTTCTTACTCAAACATTTCTAAATAAGCAAGAGTAGAATAACAGAAAGCAGACATTTTTCTTTATTTTTCGGACACTTTAAAAAAGGCCTAACATGGAACATATATTTTTTGTTATGCAAAATTTTTGTACGATAAGTAAAAAAATGCGCATATGAAAGAAACAAAATTAACAATGTTACAGAAACTTCAAAACCTTTTGGCTGAAAATTATACTAAAAAAATCGAATTAAGAAGTAATTGTTTGAAAGTTTCCAATTAAAATGGCGCCCTCAAGAAATTTTTTAAAATTCTAAATAACTTGACTTTTTTTTTGCTATTTTTTTAATTCTCAATTATGTATAAATGTAATAATATACGAAGTGGAATCTATACGGATATTTTTTATATGGAATTTACTTTAATCCAATGAGAATTTTAAGAACATTTTTTTTCAATAGCAATAAATTTGTGAAACGATCCAAGCCCCCCCTCCCTTTTACGTGATGAAATTTTGTAATGTTCTGAATAATTTAGTTTCACATTCATCCAAATGATGTTTTAATCATGATTAATTGAATTGTATCAGTTAAGAAACGATGTAAGTATATGATCTTACATAATTCAACTATCGCATTAAGCTGATAATGCTGACCCTACTTTTTGTATTTCAGTTCTAATCAGTATAGATCTTTATTTCCGACCAATCTCAGCAAATAGAGTTAACCTTAGGGTCACACAATTCTTCTGAATCGCAAAGCAATCAAAGGGGTGCTGACAAAACAATCGAGGAGTTAAAGACACGGCCTACCCAAAATATTTGAACATCGCTCTATCTCTCCCGGGATTAGCCAATTTGAGACGAAATCGAAACAATGTTCTTTTCGGAATAGACTTGTTTGCGTAGGGATAGTGGCACATCCTTATCCTTTTATCCTGCAGGAAAAGAGAAGGAAAATAAAAACAATAAATAATCCACTGATCTCGCCGTCGGGTACCGAATAATAAGCCGTCCATCTTTACGGTCCCGGAAACTGTCTGGCAGAGGGCGATATTATGAGATTTATGAACGCTGTTCCTTTCCATTTTTTTCCTTCTGCTTCGGAAACGCAATGAAGCGCGACACACGTAAAAGATTAACATGAATATAAAGCTCCAAAGAGAAGTTTTTCGACGAATTGGGGCCCTTTACACTACGGAGTATTCAATTTATGGGGTCTTTATAAAAAAAATCAAATAAATAAACGCAACGAAAGACACCTTTTTCACAGCAGAACTACGGTACTTCCCATTTCAATATGGCTTTCCTGATGTTCTTTCAAAACATTTTATCGGAATGGTGAAGTTTATATTTATTGGAGCGACACCGAAACGTAACATAAATCTAATTGTTCAAGTGTGATATCTTATAAAAATAAACTGCTATATTAAACTTGCTTCTTTCTTATGTGTGAGAAACTGTATTTAACTACAAACTTTAACATGCAAGTGGGCGGCTTGTATAAATTGTTCAACAAAATATTCATAAAAAACTAAAAGAAAATTTTTTTATAATAAAATTTATTTAAATATTGTTATACTTCTGCCAGCTTCAAGTGTTTTAAGAACGAAAATTAATTACAATAAAAATAATATGGTTTGAATTTTTTTAATTCTTGTGTGCCTCGAACAGTAATTTTCATCCTTTTTTGTGTGGTACCCTTTTAAAAATTTCAAAATTTGGTGGCACACTAACTATAGAATACGTTTAAAAGAACTTTACTCATTTATAACTATTTTACACTATGTAAAATATTTTATGACAATAATTTTTAATGTGAAATAGAACAATATCTTCAACAAAATGCTTATTAAGTACTTAATTACAAATTAATTATAAGAATACATTTAATTCAAAATTTGAACTTGATGATTTGATAATCAAGTTAATATTTGGTCATAAAAATGATGTCATTCTTAGTTCGTCGTCTATATTTTAAAGTCTCGTTCATTTTTTTTATCATTTTTATATCTGTTAATGCTGAAAATCCGATTCACACAAATAAGATGTTTAAATATTTTTAAAACTTTTTTTGGCTATTACGGGATAATTACCTGTAATTTTAATCCAAAATCAATTGATTTACTATTCTATTGTTTTGGAATCTGGACTTTTTGAGAATAAATCTCGATAATTACAGAACGAAATTATATAGTTCTTACACTTCATTCAAAGTTAATTCACATACATATGTATGATAATCAAAAATTTTATACCTAAATTTGGGAAGTAATGAATAACTCTCCTATGTTATCAAATGACCAATAACAATGTTATCATAAGTTTTAAATGAGTCTTTTGTAACTTACTCAAACTTTTTCAAATTACCTTGCTGTGTACTTTGGTCTTCCATAAAGATATTATTATTTTTTTTGAACCCCATCAGTTTAACAGTTGAGTTTAAAATATTTTCTTTCGGGCCTTGGATGCATACATTTATGTTATTTTTTCTCATAGTATACTTAATAATTTTAAAAAATTGGTGGCACACAAAACTGCCGTGGTACAGTGGTTGAGATCACTGGTCTAGAATAATGTTTTGCCGTGGGGTTTATTATATTTAAAACGTACCGCTAACGTTTCTTCAGAACACCCTAGTAATCTTTCTTTATTTTTGACAAGTATTATTATTATTCCATACCTTCTTTTTTCTATTGTTTTGCTTCTTGGGTTTTTTTAAACCTAAAATGCTAATTCATTCTTCAATAAAATATGATTCAACAATTATTATTTACACGTTCATAACACACTAAAAATGTGAGTTTTGTTCTTTAATTAATCACGCAATAAAGCTACTCATTAAACTATGTCATATGTTGAACGTATAAAATATTATACTTAAGTTTCTGTACAAAAATAGTGCTTAAAATCCAGCCATCATTTATCTTCCATTATTTCGTAAAAGCTTTAATTGAAGGAATGAAGTTCTACTACTAGATGTTACTTAATTCATGACCGCCGTACCTTTATTTTACTATTTATTATTCATATTTTTCTACTATTTTTCATACTTCATATTGTCTAATTAAGAAGCTACTTTTTAATTAAGTATTTGAGTCACAAGAATATAAAGGAAATTTACAGTGAACAGTAAAAATATTCCATAAATGTTCATGCTACAGAACATGAAAAGAAATTATTCTGAAAAATAATACTTATACAAACTGTCTTAATTTTAGCTTAAATATAAATGCGCAAACTGAATGTGTGATGCATCAAAATAAGTATTGGTCATGAATGAATGATTATTTTACCATTGGAATTAAATTATTGAAATGACTTATTTTTAATAGAAATTCACAAAGCAAATATTCCATTAGGTATTTTTATTTTTGCCATCGATATTTTTAAATGAGATTTTGTATTGTAATTTTCTAATAATTTCAATTTTTTTGTTTCTCTGTAGAGTTGTGTTCAATTTATATATATATAATTCTCTCGATTAACTTTCTCGATAATCGTTTTATTCTTATATTAAGAATTATTTTTTTTACTTTTTAGTTTGATTCACTGTAAAATCGTGTTTTTAGTTTTTTTTAAAACTATAATTTATTGAATGCAATTTTTTAGAATGCAATTTCTTGTAATGGATTTAGATATTCCATCCATTATTTTTAATAAGTTTTTGCTCAGTATTATTAACTTAAAAGTGGAAGGTTGGCTGACCACAAAATCTGTTCTCAACCCCAATTTGTATAAATTATTTTATATATAAGCTCCTTAAGTGCCAGAAATGTTTATAATACAGTAGCATCCATTTTTAATGTTTTAAATTTTAGTAATTTTAACAGTTATAACAGAGGGGGAAGAGAAAAATTTTATCTCTGTTTTTTTAGGAAAAAAAAAACACCCGTGAGAATGAAGCAAGGTAATATTAAAATAGAATCTGTTGAAAATGACTTTCATTTTTATCTTGTATATCTTACCTTGCGTATTCTCAGATTATAAACGATAAGCTGAAATGCTTGTTTGTATTATAAAATCACGCAAAAAGATACATTCGAAATTTTAATAATTATTTTTTTTTGAAGAAAAATATCCTAAATATAAATTAAAATCAAATTTTTTTATGTGTAGCTAGCTCAATTACGTTTATAGAAACTTTACTATCGTACAATTTCCAACTAGAGAAAAAAGAATAATTTGAATTCCAATTACACAATGTAAAAAAAACCTGATGTTAATGAATTATTACTTTAAATATATACACGGAAAAAAATCTTCGTTAACAGAATACTCTTTAACAGGAATATATTAAAACACACAGTAACAAATGAAAAATTCATTTTCGCCATATGGTTGAAGCAAAACCAAAACTGAAATGCTAGAAAATAATTTTTTTCCTTATTTAGCTATAAATATAAAAGGGGATAAAGCTGTTTATTTGGAAAAAAAAAACGCTTTCAAGATTAAACGTCTTATCCAAGAAATAAATGGTGAAAAAATAGTCATTATTCAAAATATCAGTATAATGCTTTTTTCCCATTCAAAATTTTTAATAGGATTAAGTTTGTCTTCAATTTTTTCCTTTAAAAGATAAAAAAGTACTTCTAAAACTTTCCATTTATAGGAGCTTAGACTTAAATAATACATAAGTAAAAGAATTTTTTTTTAATAAAACGATGAATTTATGCTTTCTTCTTATGGCAAGTATACAGAATTTATGCAGAACAAATTCACCAATGAATTGTATCATTAATGCAAGAAGTGCTTTCTCTTTTTTACCCTTTAAAATATCTCACTGAAGTAATTGTATTAAGTCTTACATTAAAACAATCTAATGGTTTTGTAAATATGGCGGAGTCTATGCAGCAGCGGATGAGTTCTCTTTGAAACAAAAAAAAGAATTATATATCTCTGAATGGTTATGATATTTGTTAAGTAAATCTAAAAACTGCTTTCCAAACAACAATTTTTTTATACTTAAAAATGCAATACTAGTTTTATGAATTAAAAGACTTACCTTTAAGTTCTTTTTCGTGAAAAGCGTAAAAAAACTGAAGAAATGCGTAATGTATTCGCTATTCAGATTTACTTGTTTTTAGCAGCATAAAATAGCGAAAAATTTGAATCTTTCTTTTCAAAGAGAAATATATGTTACTAGATAACTTAAAACCCCTTTCATTTTATCAATATCTCTTGAAATTGTTATCAAGAAACTTGTTACATACCGCGCAAACGATTATAATAAATTAAAAATAGACTTGAGGCACACAAATTTATATATTAATTCTAAGATATTCTGCATAAATAAAAATACTAAAAGATTTACTAAAAAAAATACTAAAAGTAAAAAATGTAAAATATTTTTATGTAAACTATGTGTATAAGTGGTTGAAATAACTTTATAAATCACAAATAACTATCTCAAACACAAATTAGACACCTATAAATCACAAAATAACTATCTCAATCTCAAATTAGATTTATTTGACCCCTTATAAATCACAAAATAATTATTCTCAAAACACAAAATAAGAAAATTAAAGACTGACCTCTCATCAAGTGACAATATCAATTTTCTCTCCACTAAAAGAATGCTTCCTTTCTTTTCATTTGTGATCGTTGCGTACATTACAATTCCTTATCTTCAGTCCCGGCCATCTCCAGCTCGACGAACCATGATCGCGCACCGATTTCTTACTCATCCTTTTAAAATTTCTAAAAGATTTCACCACACATTAAATGGCTGGGACTAATATAAAAGGAATTTTATTAGAGCGTTCTTCATTCGCTCTTGTTCTTACTCTGTTTACACATACACTGTTCTACACACACTAGCGCCCTCTTGCGACAAATATTTACTTGTTGTTGTGGGCGTTACAAGAATTATTTGTTCAACACTAAACAATATCTATTACTGTCAAAATATGAAACGACCACATTCTATAGAATGTTTAGGCATTGAATATGTCAGATGCTTCTAGGCCAGTGCTACTCAAACTTTCAATACTGGTGCCCCTCTTTTCAATCACAATTTGTATCGCCCCCTTATACATTAATAATGTATCGAATGCAATAATAATGCACTTATTTTGACGCTAAAGCTACAATACGCGATCTTAATTATAAACCATACAAATTAATAACATAAGTCAGTGCTTCTCAAACTTTCAATATTGGCGACCCAATTTTCAATCATAATTTTTATCGCCCCCACTCTTATATAATAATAATAATATATTGAATGCAATAATAATGTACTTTGACTCTAAAGCTTTAGTACAAATTAATAGGATAAGCATTAAATTTTTTATATATGTTACTCTTAATTAATATATATTTTAAGTAATAGGTTAATTATGTTATTTTTTTTCTCTAATTTTTAAATTGAAACAGATTCATAAATGATATTTAATTAACGATTTACTACCTTCATCATCCATTTATAAAAGTACAAATGTCATTAAAAATGGTCAAATCTATGTTGCTCTCTATCATACCATTACATCTCGCGATCGTTCACGTGAGTCTGGGCAACCTAACGGACGTCTGCACAAAACATGTAAAAATGCTGTACCTCGTACAATTCCAGACAGTCTTGGCCGAGTCGATTAGCTACCGAATCTCTCTTGAATGTACATTTCATATATCAAGCGTTAATAATAATTCACGGTATTAAGTATTTAATGCAGTGGATTTAAATAAAATCATAGATATATTTTAAAATCGTTGCGAGCATTCGACAATAATAAAGGATCAAAAAATACACAGACGACGGCAAATTGATAGCAAGTTACGAATGGATTAGGGACCCATTTCAAATACTTCAGAAGGGCTCTCAACTGCCGAAAAAGAGATCATTGATTTCAAATCCAGTGACGAATTAAAGAACAATTTTGTAATAATCACTCTTTGAATTCTAGATAGAGGTGGATGCTGAATTTTCTGCACTGAAAACAAAAGTATTTCGTATACTATTACCATTTTCAACATCATACCTTTGTGAATCCGGATTTTCTGTGATGGCTACTTTGAAGGCAAAGTACAGATTTCAGCTAAATATCAAAAAATAACTCAGAGCGTCAATTTCTAATTTTTAGCCTTCCTTTGAAAAACTTTGCTCTGCAAGAGAAGCCCATGGAAACCACTAATAATTATTAAACTTGTTCTTATACTGGCTGAAGTACCCACTCTTAACACGAGTTTATTTTTTAAAAAAAAGGATAATACATTATTCTTGATATAATAGCTTAATTGTAAGGAGAGTAAAACCAAGTGTATGGCAATGTATAAAAAAATGTAAAATGATTTATTGAAATGAATGCTCATATTATAAATGGTTTTGAACGAACTGTAATTTTAAGCCTCGCAGAATTAGCATTTAGAATTAATGTTAAATATTAAAAAAGAATTTAAGATTCCAATGAATAGCAATTGTGTTTTTTTTAACATTTAAAGCAAGAAAACTTCAAAATGTTGTAGCCCGGGATCAGCTGTGCACTCGATACTAACGTTAATGGTCGCGCGGATTGACTCACCCCAATTCTTTTTTTATAATTATTTTTCATATACACGATAAAAATCACAATTTTAGAGAATAATTTAACTAAGAGAAAATATACTTACCTATTTCAAGGATTTTTCAATGATAATTTGAGAAAAAATCCAATAAAACTGAACTAAATTGTTCCAAATGTGCGTGACCTTAATAAAGGACACAAATCACAGACAATTTTCACTATTACAGTTAAGTTATTTGCAAGCAAAACTGTCACAATTTGTTCACGTTATTGTAGATTTAATATCCTTTGATGATCGACACATATCCTAATGAACCTTTTCTTGCTTGTGTCTTTTTGACGGAGCGAAGTGCATCTTGCGGTACACTTATGGCTTCATATTTTTCTTGATGGAGTTCTTAATGTAGCTATTGAAAATTTTCCTTTTCATGTTCATTGCTTTTCTCAAATTTACTTTCGCTATCATGATTGATATGCATTTTTTCATCAAGTATTTCGCTTGTTTGATCAGTTTCAATTTCCTTTCAGAGAGATCACATATGCCCATTTCTATTTTTTTATGTTCTGCTCATTTGCATTTATAAACCATAATCAGTCGTACAACATCACAATTAAAACCACTAATTTATTCATAAGGAAAAATGCAGCATGTTCAAGAAAATATTTTTGAACAAAAGTGGTCAAAACAAGTACCTTAAGATTCTAAAAAAATGTTTGCCACTCCCAAAAAAGAAGATATGGATAAATTCATTTTAGCTCCCTGTTGAAGGATTCTCTGTCAAGATCATTGGTAACAAATAGTTTTCCCAGAATTAACAATTTCGTGATTCTGGGATATGACTATGCGCAACGTTTACGTGTTTATAGTGAAATTCAATATAAAAAATGGAAAAATGTTCAAAAAAGAATTATGTGTAAAACGTTTTTCATTATGAATTATATATTTCAGAATACTCATAAAAATAAATCTTGGCCAAATAAACCATCAAAGTGCTCAATATGCTTATCCATATATCATAAAACTCTTTCAGATTGAAAAAAACGCAACAGAAGTATATAATTTACTACTTCACTAAAAAACGGGGACGCAGATAACCATACCAGTAAGTTCTAAGGTCAGCAAAATTAACACTTTAGGTTAAAAGAAACGTAATTAAAAAATCTCTCATCGTAGGATTACAGAAAAGCAAACAAAATATATATTTTTTTATTCAGTTATAGGATCAAAGATAGCTAATTAGCGTTCAAAGTAGAATCTTTTATTTTTGATGACATTTTTTTACCAGATGATATATATAAATCATATCAATGTAAATCTGTATTTTTTATTATGTCAGAAACTATTTTGTTTTACTTCATTCCAGTAAATTAATTTTTTTAACCTTTTATTTTCGATATGCTCGTGCCCTCTTCAAAGGGTTATCGCGCCCCCTAGGGGGGTGCGCCCCACTGTTTGAGAAACCCATTTCTAGGCAAAGTATGAAACATGAGAATTATTACATATTTTCTCTATGCATTGTATATAATACCCAGGCATTCTATAGAATGGCAAATGCATTTAGGTATAGTATGAAAAAAAAGGTCTTGAGTGTGTTAAGCCTATTATATAAATGACGTGTATTCTTCAAAAATACAAATATAATTTTGAAAAATAACGAGTGTTCCGTTAAAAAATGATACAAAATATGTCAAGAAAAATGAAAATTGTATGAAACACAATTCATGCCTTATTTATTAAGAGGAACCAATTTTCTTGCAAGGTTCTAAAAGGTGATTGTATAGTTCAATATTATGACGTGTAACGCCTTTGTATTTAGTTGAAAGTTCTTTCGACATTCTCTCACGCCCTCGGTGTCCAATAGCCAAATAAGCTTCATGAAGTACGTGAAATACCTCAAGTCCGTGAAGTTTTACTGTATAGGACTGACGTCTTCTTTAACAGGATAAATACATTTACTTTTGTTTTCCACAATCTTCACATCATACTAATACAGCAACCCTTAGTCCTCGAGCTTTTCTTAGTACTCATTTTGGCTTTTTGTACATCATTTATAAACTTCTGTGAAGTACTTTCGCTTAAGAAAAAACTTTTTTGCAGCAACTCGAGCTTCGGAAGTTCTTCGTTGAATGGCTGCTTCATCTATGTAGAACATGGCTAAAAAAAAAAATCTCAAGCACTACAACTCTTGCTTCTCTATTTTCATGCAGTAAAGTAAAAAAAAAAACCTAATTGATTAATTTGACGCCCCTGAACAAACAACAAAGTGCAACTGACACATTCTTGGTTTGAGGCGCGAGTCAGAAGTCAAGTGCCTTGCTAAGTTACATTCACAACTAATCTGAAATGTATTTCATACTTTGCTTCTTATTTGGCATTCCGTAGAATGCCTAGGAAATGTATGAAATATGAATCGTTTCATACGTTGTCGGCTAGGTTTAGACACTATATACAATACCTAGGCATTCTATCGAATGCCAGATTTCAAACTTTGCCGAAAACATATACATATCAGAAATAAAAAGTTTTGATATCATTATCTTAAGACCAAACTAAGCACATTTTCTTTTCTTTTCCAATTTTTCATACTTAAATGGACTAAAATACATCATTTCATTAAAATATTTTCCACATATTATTTGTAGAATATACCCGAGAAAAGCACACGCAGTAACTAAAAGCTGGCAAATAAAGGTGCTTAGGTAAAAATTCCATTATTTAAATTTTAAATATACATTTTTGATTAAGACACACAATTCGTTTGATGTTTCAGATTGTAAAGAATAAGTAAATTTGGAAATAATATATAAGTAAATAGCCTGAGAGAGGTTTTAAAAACTGAATTAAACCTCAGATTATAGATACACTTTTATGTAAACAAAAATGCGAATGAATATACAGTTGAACCTCTATATAACGAACCTCTATAATGTGAATTCTTCTATATAGCGAACTTTTTCCCGGAACCTTGAACATTTCACGGTTTTCTTCGTAAAATAACCTCACTATAGAGAAATGAATTTTCTATACAACGAACTTTTTCTTTTGTGATTCAATTTTTGCTCTCCCTTTTTTTAAAGTATTTCTGAAAAAAATTCAAGTTATTCTCTCTTTAACACAATTTATGGTGGTCATAAATCTTAAAACTTGTTTTATTAGATCCTAAATCAGCGAGAGCAATAGAGCTCTGGACGTTTCATCCAAGAAGAGCAACCTTTAACCCCCATTGCCCTTTTCATTAGAAACATCGCAATTCGATATTCTCTTTCACTCTCAGGGGAGTTGTCCCGTGTCCCTCTGTTCTAATTATAAAATATAATGCATGCTTAATATTACTTGTATGCTTTAAATTATAAGATGCCCTTAAAATTTATTAGTTTTAGTTTAAGTTATTTTCTTAATATTGAAAATACCGTGAATTTTTCGACATTCTTTTTTCTTGTTTTTCTTGCAGTTTTTCTTTCTTTCTTTCTTTTTTGATTGGTAAGTTAGATAAAATAAACATATATTAATTTAAAAAAGGTGTGTAATTGTTTTTTTTAATTTATAGTATTTATGAATTTAAAATTTGTTTTATGTGGTTTATAAAGTATATTACAAGATGAAACTCTATGTAACGAATTTTCCATGTAACGAACTTTTTTCCGCTATTTAGCGACTTCGTTATATAGAGGTCCGAAATGCATATAGTTTTAATACCATAGTTTTTAGTTTTATGAATTCAATTTCGGATCATATTGGATCAACAGTTGCTGAAAAATAAGTTCAATAACTAATTAAGGCAATATCCCTCCAGATTTAAATTCCATAGAATCCGGTATCTTAGAAACCACTTTTTCAAGCAATTACCTTCTCTGGAAGGAAATGTAACTTCTAAAGCGGTGTATTCATCCAGGAATGATTACTTTTTTTTATCTGATTGGTAATGTATTAAATACGAACACGTAAGCCCATTCAATTATTACTATTATTGGAATTCATACCCTTTTGTAAGGGATTTTTGATTAATAACAAACATTCATTCGCCTAAATTTGATTAATTAATAACAAGCAAAGCGAAATTCACATAAATATTCTTAGCAAATGAGATTAATCAATGTTGTTCATCTCTCTCTCTCTCTCTCTCAAAGTACTATATATTCAAAATTCAAAGTAATGACTGATAAATAGTTTGCCTTTTTTGTGGTCGATGATGATTAAGTTTGTCCAAGAGTTTTAACAGCTAAATTAAATGGCATCAAGATCATTTTACTATAGCCTTTTTGTTTTGTATAAAGAGGAGTTATTTTCAATTGATTTCAGCTATAATGCGATGTCAATTCAAACTAAAGAAACACACGCGCCAATTCTATTAACTCAGTTTCAATCTGACTATACTATTTAAAGGAAAGTAACTATTTAAATATTTTTGTGTTCATCTTCCCTTCTTGGTTTAAAATCAGCAATC